>JALMQS010000844.1:0-44723 GCA_024734495.1 Forficula auricularia | reverse complement strand
TTTTTTCTATACGTCTACTTAATCTACAAAAAAAACTGAACAACTTTCATAAGAACTATTTTATACGACATCAAATAAACAAAATACATGAATCAATTAGATCTCAAAAAAATTCTTTATAATTATTTTTATTTTTTTTTATTTTATTTTAAATCAATAGACGGACAAAAGTGTCCTTGTACACAATAATACAATTGAAAATGTTTACAAAAGTCACAAAAATAAATAAAGGTGAAGTGATACAAATCAATAATATACAAAAACTTTAAATAATCAAAAAAGATAATACAAACATTCATAAGATCAAACAATACATACAAATCAATAAAATACAAAAACTTAAGAAATAATCACAAAAAGATATACAAATATACATAAGATCCAAAGAAAGAAAAACACAGAAAAACAACAAAAACAAAACAAAAAACAATTACAATAACAAAAACAGAAACAAAACAAAATACAAATTAAGATTAAAATGTCACGGAGATATAACACTGGCAGACAGCAGGCAAGGCATCATCAATCACAGGCTGGTCGATCTCTCAAAACAGATTGATTTTAGGGATTCTATAGGGTCATGGAAGATGTCAAGGCGATGCGAGATCCGATTAGCAGATCTCTGAATTCGGTCAATCGCGTTGGCATAACCATAATTTGTGTTATGGAAGGGAATTTCAAATAGGTTATTTAACAATTACTTAACTTAATTATCAAATAATAATGATTAAATAATTAATGATTAAATAAATAATCATTAAATAGAAAAGTCATAACAATGAAAATAAGGGTTTATAATGATATTAAAAATTCTTTATACTGAGATTTAAGATATTATTTTCTACTTAATAGAACTTCTCAAAATTCTTGGATTTAAGCCAGTTTATTTCTCAATCTCAATTCAGTAGATAGTTATATTGTATTACCATAATAAAAATGGAGCATTTTTGTTGAAGACAGAATTGAAGGTCTTAATTTATGGTGAATGTGGAAGAAGTGTTATGGGGCTGCTATTGAAATGGATGCCGAGCGTTTTCCTGATAGGAGATAGACCCTCCCGAGCTTCATTTCATCATGTTATAAATATGTTTAAAACAATAAATATAAAAAGGCTATGAAGAAACTGAAACAGGCCAAAATAACGAAATTGGAACTGGAATTCAACCAGAAGACCTAAAATACTCTCTGGAATGTCTCAGAACAGTGTCGAAAAATTATTAAATTATTAATTATTATTAAATTATTTATTTAATAATTAATTATTATTAAATTATTTATTTAATAATTAATTATTTAATCATTATTATTTAATAATTATTTTAAATAATTGTTAAAAATAATTATTAATAATTTTTTTTTGAGATCTAATTGATTCATGTATTTTGTTTATTTGATGTCGTATAAAAAAATAGTTCTTACAAAAGTTGTTCAGTTTTTGTTGTAGATTAAGGAGACGTATATAAAAATATAAGGTTCTATTTAAAAAACAGAACTTGACATTGAAATATATTGAAAGCTTGTTCGACGTCGACAAACAATAGTGTAGTTTAGTTTTCCTCTCGATATAAACAAACTTTTATTTGAAACTTTTCTTCATATATTACATTGTTTTTGAGTTATAAGACTGTCTCAAGATAAAAACTCACCCGGTATATATATATATATATATGTATGTTTATTTACATCAAGCAGAGGACAAGCTCTTTGATTCTCTTTATTCTTCATTTTTTGTTTACTGTTTAAATCCATTTGAATATTTAGGTCAACCTGTCAAAAATTTAACAGAAATGGTTAATTTATTGTACTGGATGGTGGGGATATAGATCAGTAAGAAAATAGTCTAACGGAGCAACATCCATCACCTGATTATCACCTGCCAGCGGGTTTGAAGAACGGTTCAGGGACATTCAGTCTCAAGCTGAGTGTAAGATGGGAGCGCCTCTAGAATTCTGTTTGTTATTGTTTTTATCAGTCTTTGTAAATTTTTTTACACTCGGAGTTTCCAGTCACAATGGGGGATTGAGGATCAAAAGATACTCTCTGTTCCCGGAAGACAGCGGAATGGGGGTAAGAAATACAGATACGTTTGGATAAGAAAAGACAGTAGATATTTAAATATATCAAAGTCTTAATATATTTAATTACATTAAATTGTTTTTTTTCTTATACTATTAAATGAGCAATTTATAATATATATAGGTATAATCGGTTTCTCAAAAACGGAACTAACAATTTCGATGAAAATTATGGATTAGGTGATTGTTGGGTCGACAAATCCATCTGTCGGGGTCTCCTCTTTAGGAAACTTTAATTTGCTTTGTTTTTCTTAATTAAAGTAATTAATCATAGGTGGG
The DNA here is from genome assembly GCA_024734495.1 of Forficula auricularia. Lineage (NCBI taxonomy): Eukaryota > Metazoa > Arthropoda > Insecta > Dermaptera > Forficulidae > Forficula > Forficula auricularia. Next base: position 42,369 of record JALMQS010000844.1, on the reverse strand, counting down.
TGTGTCAAAAAAAAATAATTATGATTTTTTTTCAATTTCCTTTTATTAATAAAATGTTTTTTTTAATTTTAAAACCCAAGTATAGTTCATTACAAATATTTTTATATATTAAAATTAGGAGGGTTAATTAATTTGAGGTATTTTCTATTAAAGACGTTTTGATAAAACTCCATGCTGAAATGATGCAAATGCAGCCAGAAATTCTGAATAAAAGAATTCATTACAATTCATTCATTTTAATCCTCTTAAAAAACGTGGAGGATCGTCCCTTCTTCAGGATTTAAAAGTATTAAACGAAGAAAAATCCGTGTAAATTAATTTTATTTTTCATTTCAATTAAGTTCAAAATTTTGTGCACAGCGATGCCTTGATGCTGGCCAAAGTGGAGCAAAGTTGGCAAATAAAAAAATCAAATTTTAGATTAAATATTATAATGTATTAATAGGTTCCCTTTATTTATTTTTTGTATTTTTAAATCTTTTTTAAATCAGTTAAAAGTGCACGGTTGGTCTGTCGAGTTCCTTTGATACTCTAAACATAATATTGGCGTTATATAAATAAATATTTTCTGATTGTTATACATATGTATTCTAAATGGCAAGACAAAATTGAATGACAAAGTGTTTGAAAATAATTATGAATTTCTGAAATTGCGAAATTTTCTGAATTTCATATATGAATTTCTGGGCTGATTTTAATGATTGTGGGTGATTCAATTGTATTTATTACTTTCACATTTATATTCTTACAGAATATAGTAATGTGAATTATTGTTTTTTGTATAGATGAGCCTGATGAAGTTACAATAAATTAGCGAAACGTTGCGATTGGTCGTATGATTTAATTGTTTTCATTTTTCCCTCTGATTTGTTATATCTAATATCTGATTATAGAAATCGGCAATAATAATAAAAAAATCAAATTTTATTTAAATTTTATTCAATTCTGGTTGCAAATAAAAAATCGATCTCTTAGCCCGAATAGTTAATGAGCTTCTCATGGTTCACCAGGTATTTTATTTTATTTTCAATAGCTTTAAGGTAGTTCTTTCACAAATGCAAAAATTCAAGAAGTCTTCGAAACTTGGAATCCTAAGTCATTAAAAGCATAATAAACACACTGTTAAAATTTGAAGACGATTTACCACACCAAACATGAAATAATTGCAATTAAAAATGAAATTTTTTACATATGGTAGATTGGGAAAGGGTGGGAAAATGATCATTATTTTATTTTTTTCATTGAAGGATCTCACCATCTTGATGAAAAACTAATATTTGTTAGAATAATATATTCGAGTAACTTAAAAAAAAATTGAAATTATTTACCTCGTAGTTTTGATAAAAAATAAAAAAACATATTTGGGCGATTATTTTTAGTGGAGGGGATATAAGATCAATGGCTTGAAAACGATCCATTCATAAAGAGAATATAGTAGTGTGAAAAGTACAGTCATGTTAAAAACATAACCTAAAATTTTAGCACCGTTCATATTTATAGAGTGGTTACGAGGCTAAAACTTTTTGTGTGAATTGTCGCGAAAGAACTAACTTAAATCCCTTTTAATGGGAATTAACTTTCATTAAATCTAGAAATAGAAAGAAATGATCTTTTGTGAATTATGAATAGTGATCACTTTATTGATTTCCAGGTATTTCTGGCAATATCGATCCCGTTAGACTTGGAGGATAAAGAGGTGTCGATCTCCTTTAATTTTGAGGCGAATTACCTTCTGCCTTCAAATGCAAGCGAACTGGAAATACCTATTATTGAAGAGGGTAGGGAGGGGCTGATTCGGCAAACGAAGAGCAAGAGGAAAAAACGAGCCAAGAGGAAAGCCTGGATGACCAGCTAGAGACCTCGCATGTGCACAAGAGATCTTTGTCTTTACTCACCAGAGCCAACACATATCAAATTCTAGAGAAAAGATGGAAAGGTAAGAGCCTTGTTTCCAAAAAGCAAATCTTTTTCTAGAAATAAATACCGGATCTAGGGGGGGCAGGGGTGCATGTGCCCCGGCGGAAAATGTTAAGAAGCGGCACATTTTGGGAAGTGAAATTTTTTGTAATGTAATTTTAAAATACAGTGGTGTTAAAATTTAAATGATTTATTTGAACGAAATTTTCTCTGGAGAGAGACGGACTGGTAGAACTTTTAATTGAAGGTAATGGAAGGCAGCCCAGGGGTAGTGAGGAAAGAAAAAAATTAACCCATATCCAAATAAGGTGTAATTTATTGGATTCCTTTCTCCTTTCCTTTCAAACCGACGTTTCGTAGGATTCTTCCCTCCTTCTTCCGTGTTTCAAGGGGTTTCCTTCATTAACCCCTTGAAACCCTGAAGAAGGAGGGAAGAATCCTCTTACTTTCAATTAAATGATTTATTCTTGGCGCTTTAAAACCATAGGGTTGTTTATTATAAATTATAACCCATTTACTATTTTTTATCATATTTTACTTGTTTTAAATAGTATTTGGGGGGTGAGGGTGGAGCAGCGGAAAATTCGAGCTTGCCCCCCCCCCCCCCCACACACACTTCCCTGACAAAAGACCTAGATCCGGCTCTGGAAATAAATATGAACTTTTATTCAACCAATTTTGTCCACCACTGCCTGACCTATGTTTTATAATACGTATATACAGCCGACTCTCGATAATTCGAATTTTTCGATAATTCGAACTCTTTCAGCTGTTAAAGTTAACCCAAATTTTACGATATCTGGTTACTCTAGAAATAAATGTAATTTAGCGGGGTTGAAAATGATAATTAATAAATCAAGAATTGAGACCGTATTTTGATACGCTCGATAATTCGAAATCCTTTTCGTAATAAGATGGGGAGAGAAAGTTCTATAACTCGAACTAGGCCACTTCACCTCTTTATAATTCAAATTTTTCCTAGCAATGTTTACTCCTCATTTTCCACGTAATGTTTACCTCCGTTCTATTACAATGTTAATACATATGTAATTTTTTGTTCTTTTTTGTCGTTTTCATTATTTTTACATTTTTACTTGAGACTATATATAAAATTGAGCTCATACATATTTTCAAAAGTATAATCAAAACTCTTAATAATTCGAATTTTTTTCTTTCCTCTTCATAATTCAAACTTCTCGATAATTCGAATTTTTCTTGTAGTCCCTTGGGTTTCTAATTATCGAGAGTCGACTGTATTTGTATTTTCTATGATAAATATAAGTACCTGGAGGCACCGAGCGATGCTCGGTAACTTCTTCCTTCAGTTAAAACCTTTATTTTAATATTATTTTTAATTTAAAATTCTGATAAAAAGGTCGATTTTTATTTGAGAGCCGTTTTCAAATTAAAAAAAATACAAATATATATAGTATTCGCCCACTGTACCCCCACCCCGCTTGACCCCACCCCCGAAACCTCGCCCTACCCCCGGATCCCCCACCACTGCACCCCACCTCCTGCACCTGTTTTGATTCAACCATATGATTCATTTTTATTCATCCAATTGTTAATAAATAAAACCTATCAAAATGTGTTGTTTTTTCAGAAAATTGAGACCTGCTTATGCGAAATATATTTTTAAATAAATTCTTGATTATTTTTTATTCTATTAAATAAATAAAGTTCTTTATAAAAACAATTATAAAACGTTTATTAATATTTCTAACGTTTAGGTTGAACAAAATATGTTAAAATCCACAATCACAATACTTCTTCAAGGGCTTTTAGAACAATGAATTAAGGCAACCCATTGTCTGCCTGGGTACAAAAGGAAAAGGGAAACCTTTTTTAAAACCCTAAGAATGGGATTTGTCTACCTGAGAATAATTAATTTGATTACGAAAAAACCCATCAAAAACAATTTTGTCGAAGGTGAGACCGTGACAGATCGAATTGTCACCCCGAAAACCCCCTAACCCATGAATTTCATCAAAATCGGTAGAGTCGTTTTCAAAATAGAACCAAGATACAAATATATAAACAAATAAATATACAATTTTTGCTCGTTTAATAAGAGTAGATAGATAAAGTAAGGCAGGCCAAGGATACTGAAGAAAAATTTATTATTATTTTATTAAATTATTTCATTTCCAAATATCTCTTTATTGACTGTCATTCTGTCCCCCCTCCCTTCATTTAAAACCAACGTTTCGGAGGATTTTCCCTCCTTCATCAGAATTTCAAAGACTCAATGAAGGAAACAAACAAGATGCTTTCTTCTTCTTGTTTATTTCTTCCATTGACTCTTTAAAACCCTGATGAAGGAGGGAAGAATCCTCCGAAACGTTGGCTTTAAAGGAAAGGGAAAAAGAATGATAGTCCAATAAATAGATCTAAATTGGAAATGTAATATTTTTTTCTTCATTATCCTTGCCTTCCATTAATTTTCAACTAAAAATTATATCAGCCCTTTTCTCTCTAAAGAGAAAATTTCTTCAAATATAATATATAATAAAATTTGACAATGATAATCAAGAATGGTTCACTTCGTATGTAGTGTTTCGAAAAATCGTACCGACCTTTCTACTATTTCTAAAAATCAATATGGCATTTTATTCAAAACAGGTTGTCCACCCCTGACCTATCTATACTTATAATAATCGGCTTGGGCGACGACCGACGCCTACGTGATTTTTTTAATTTTAAAACCCACTAATAGTTCATGCCAAATAACATTTATTAAAATCAGGAGATTTAAATTATTATTTCAACCCCCGGCCAGCAAGATGCCCGCCGAAACGGGTTTCTTAATAAAGCAGACATTAATAACTTATTTTTTCAAGATTGCATTTAACGGCTCATATATTATATTTATTTATACCAATTTTTAGTACTTTTTTCATTATATTTATTGTCCCGGGGAACATAGTCCTTTTAGACAACACATAAGTAATTTTATTATAATTTTGTATTTCATAATAATTTTAATTATTTAATCGTATTATTTGATGTATAGTTTTTGTCATATTTAGTTACAGGTCCGATCGCTAAAATATGTTTTAAAATCTTATTTGATAATTTCATTTCGTGAATTTCGAAGAAGAGTAAAATGTTCATGTTTGTGGGAAATGCAACCTCTTTGATGATAAAATATCAAATAATTTTCAGTAAAAATCAAATTATCTGCAATTGATTGTTGATTTTCGATTTTGCAGTGAAGGCCTTCCAGGAAGAGCACGTGTCTTCTTCGGTGTATTTGCCAAGCAGCAGAAACGCCGTTAGGACACAATGGTCTGGTGGGCCAGCTTTTGCATATTCTGCTCACCCCGAGCAGCTCGATCTTCGAACCTGAACTGAATGCAGACTTTCGACAGGCAGAAGAGGATGGCTTAAGAGGAGAGGATTGTTACGAGGTGTATTCTAATTGTCCGTGGAATGTGCTTGAGGTGTTCACGACTCTCGACTCTCTTTGAAAGCTTCAAGCTCACTATCTATAACTATATCATCATATATCTAGTCCAAGCAATTTCATTCAAACTAAACGTAAAGTTTCTCAAGCAACAGAAGCAAATTATTGAATTTAAAATTAAAAAAACATGTATTTACTTTTTATTTATTAATTTATTACAGTTTCTTAATTAATTTACATTAATTAAAAAAATTGAAATAATTCAAAAAAATGTGGAAATATAAAAATAGTAATATTCCTAAAGTTTTAAAGAAGACTGAGATAACAAACTGCCTCTCATTTTTTACCTAAAGAAAACAAATCTTTTATCTTGAGGTATTCATGTTCATAATTGAAGCATATCTTCTCCTGTGTTGTCAATTATCTGAGGCTTTATTTGTTTAGAAATCCAGGGCCATTGGCGATGAATCATTCATATAGCAGGTAACAAGACCAATCAAAGCCACACTGAAAAATAAAAAAACAGATTCTTGAGTGAAGTTTTTGAAGACGGACTGGTCAGGGACGGATCTATATATGGGTTTTTTAGGCTGCAGCCCAGGGCCCCGTGGATACAAAGGGCCCCAGCCCCCATTGAAGTCAATGGAAAATATTGCGGAATAAAATGGAGTATATAGTAAACAAATATAGGACAACAATGATGATGGAACATTAGATTTAATTATGCTTCACATTGACTAAATTATTTATTAGTTCTTTCCATAAATTGTGATTTAATAAAGGACTTACAATGTGATGAGCAAATAAAGGAATTTGCAGCGCAGAAATGCAGAAAGGTTGCTTTATAATAATTTATATAACATAACTAGACATACTTAACCTGTTAAATTATTTTGCAATTATGTCTTACAGTTGCTGATTTGTGTATCTAAGTCATATTAAATAACATAAAATATTTTATTGTCCTAATTTTTTTCCTACACCGTATACATCATTATAGAAAGCAGTTTTTTGACAAAATGGCAATTATGTAGTATGATTAATTAGGTAGGCCCCCAAATAATGTTAGCCGAGGGCCCCACAAATTTACGCTCCGTCCAAGGAACTGGTAAGTAACTGGTGATTTGAATGGATTTTGATGAAGGTTCAAAAAAGAGAAAAGAAAATTATAATCTTCTTATTATTCAAAACCGACGTTTCGGAGGCTTCTTCCTCCTTCTTCAGGGTTTTAAAATGTCAGTGAAGGGAATACAACGTGACAGTCCCTTCTGTCCCCTCTCTCAGTGGTAGTAACAGTATTCTACAATTTTTCATTCAACGCTAAATTCTGCTGATAATGAAAAGTTCTAGAATATTGTTACTGCCACTCAGAGAGGGAACTGTCAATTTGTATTCCCTTCACTGACCTTTCAAAACTCTGAGGAATGACGGAAGAACGTCGGTTTTGAATAAAAAGAGAGATAAAAAAATCTTGAAAATGGCAAAATATATAAACCTGACTTCTTCTACTGAGGTGATGGTGGCCTTTGTTAAAATGATCTCTGATAAATGAATACTTTTATATGTTTTTTGATTGTTTATTTGACAATATATTTATAATTGATTAATAGTTGAGAGATTTTTTCACTTAACTTTCTTATAAATATAATATTCAACTGATTTGAGAAATGTTTATGTATAAAAAGAAAAAAACCAACATTAATATATGTTGTATTTTTGTTTTCTAATATAATGTATTTTGTTTCATTGCGAATTAGTTTTTTTCTGCATTGTTTTTTAACAACAGCATCACTTGTTTTTCTTGTAATATTGCAACTTTATATCTCTATGATTCATGTAACATGTGTATTGTTTTCTTTTTTATGGAAGGAAAGATATTTCTCTGAGCTTGAACTAAAAATCCGAGACTGAAGATGTTTGTGAGTTGCAACCGAAATATGTTTCATGGTTTTAAAAAATAAAGGAAAAAATATTTGTTTTATTTCATTTCGAGAGTATAACAACCGTCTCAACTGGGCTTTCATCACATCATTGGTGAGATTTTCTATTTGCTTTTTATTTTATTTCTTTGGTCTACAAGAAAGCCCTAAAGAGTGGACCTAGAAAAATTATATTTTCGAGATATTAATGATTTTTTTCAAAATGTCTGTTAATTCGTTACCAAATTTTGTATAAGCTCTAGCTCAATTCAGGATAATCAAAAATTTCGCATGTAATTTTTGAATTGAGATTAAGAGCTGATTAGATTTTGTTTGAAATTCAAGCTAAAAATTAAGGGGTTGGGGGGGGGGGGGGCGTATTAAAAAATTAAAATTACAAAATTTTCATACAAAAACAAACAAACAATTAAAATCAAATTTAATATCAAAGGGCACTAGAATAAAAAAAGAGTGATTATTTTTTCCGAAACCAAAATTGGGGGAGGGGGGTAAAAAATATTCAATTATCATTATAAGTCCTGGAGTCTTTCATCGATTTTTACGAAATTTGCCATGTGGACCCTATACGACCATATGAAAATGATTCACTATGTGAAATTGATAGTGATCCAAAAGAGAGAGGGGGGTTTAAAAATAATTTAAAATAATAAAATTTCCTAAAAAACGGAAGAAAGCTGATTAGACATTAGAAGAGTCTCATATATAAAAAGGAGATATTATAAATTGCTAATGGGGTTCTTTTAAAAAATCCAATTATAAAATTTTCAACTTAAAAATCAAAGTTAGCTGAAACTTTTATTAATAGGTCCAATATTTAAAAACACGTGAAATTATTTCTTTAAGGGGCCAAAAGAGTGGGTTCAAAAATAAAAATTATCAATATAATTCTAGGCCCTTTGATTGATTTGTACGAACTTTTGCAAATATACTCCATTCGACCTTACACAAATAAGTCTCTATGTGAAAGTTAGAGTAACCCAAGAGGGAAGGAGGGGGGGGGGGGCTAAAATTATTAAAATTATAAAATTTTCAAACAAAAATACTAAAAGCTATTGAAACGAATTAAGGAAAATGTTAATATCGACCAAGAGTCTAATTAAAATAAAGTGATGTAGCTATCTAAGTGACTTTGTCATAATATTGCACCGTCTTATATTTATTAATATTACCAGTCCATTAGAATAGAGAAAGGACATTTCGATTTATTTAGATTTTATAAATATGAAGTCATAGAGTTCTATCCCAATAATTTCACCAATTATCATAATTATAAGTATTTATTAATTAAATTGAGTTACTCACAAAAAAAATCTTGAGCTGTACTTGGAATCGTTAACATCAGCAAGTTAGCCGAACAGATGAAAGCACAATAAATGGAGAGCCAAGCACATATTTTCTTCTGAAAAGAAAGAAAGCCAAAGGTCAGTATGCTTTGTCCCTGTAGAGTTAGATGTTAGAATTCTACGATTTTTTGGATTCGTGTTAGACGTTTTTTTTTCAGAATTTTATTTTTCATTATCCTTGGGCTACCTTCCCATCAATTCTACCAGTCCTTCTCCAAAAGAAAATACTTCTAATGTAGAAAATTTTATACTACTATTAGCTGCGAAAAAAAGTCTCTAAAAATTCTATACTTTTGTAGAGAATATAATCTAAATAGCTTTTTCCAGGAAAAAAGTATTTAAAGGTGTTTTTTACAGGTTCACAACTTTAAATTAAAATAGTCGAAGAAAAATATTTTTAATATCAATGAAACTGGCTTTATTGAAAACATAAATTTATGCCATTAATTTTTGAATATGATTTCGACCATGGGCTGTTGGCCTGGCGCGTAGATGGCGCAATCAGGATTTCCAATTTTCACATTATTTCCGCAGCAATTGTTGCCGTATTTCGCCAATAATTCGCCGAATGTTTTGTTTCAAGTATTTCAATGCGTCTCTGGTTTATCGGCGTAGACAAGTAACTTAACATATCCCCAAAACCGATAAACCAGAGACGATTGAAAACTTGAAACACAATATTCGGCGAATTATTGGCGAAATACGGCCGCAATTGCTGCGAAAATAATCCAGATTGCTCCATCTACGCGCGAAGTCGCGGCGGCCACATGGCCGAAATCATATTCAAACATTAATGGTATAAAAATTATCTTTCCAATAAAGCCAGTTACATTTATATTAAAAATATTTTTCTTTATTTTATTTTAATTTAAAGTTGTGAACCTCTAAAAATACATTCAACAATGTAATGCAAGTTGACAAAAAAGTAATTTTTAAAGGAACTGTCTTAGAATAATGAAAGAAATATAACATAAATGAATTTACTGAAACATAGAACCACAAAAAAATCAAAGATATTATATTTAAAAAACATAATATTTCTACTTCTTCTTCTTCAAGTGCCATACTCGATTCCGAGCTTCGGTGATCACTGTGGAGAGTATCCTCTCCACTGTAATTTGCTTGGGGAAATTTTTTCACAGGGAGGATTTCCCATTGTCTTCCCCTGAATAATTCTACATTTTATATACAACAAAATTAAAACATAATTTACTTAGTAAAACTTGAACAAGTTCTTTCTTTCCTCATCCGGGTCTTTAGGTATGCCAATTCATATAGAAATTGCATACAAGATAGATTTCAAGATTTTAAATTGTATTAAGACAAAAGGCTCAGATATAAATAGAGTAAAATAAATTGATCTAGCCTTCTAGATAACTTTGACCTCATAAGAATTAAGTATCAAATTTAAATATAAAATAAATTGTTCGATTTGAGACTGGATTATAAATAACTTTTAAGGAGATAGGTGTTGGTTCTAGGTGAAACATTTTAACCTAATAATAAAAATTGCGTAACATTGTGGGTAGGCTTCACAAACGGGAATAAAACAAAATGAGTTTTGAATTCGATATATTTCGGGTGTCAGTCCATCTTCTTTTGATATATCGAATTCAAAAACACATTTTTGTTTTATTTCTTTTTGTGAAACCTACCTCGCAATTTTACGCAATTTTTATTATTAGATTATAAATACCTACCATCGTTTCAAAATCTCAATAAAATCATTCAAAAATGTTTTCTGCATTTTGAACCAGTAGTTCTAAAGATAGAGCGCCCATAATCTAATCAGTTCTCCGAAATGGAAATACAAACATTTTAGCATAAAACTTTCTACGGCTTTTAGTTCTAAAGTTATTGTGGCTATCTGAATCCAGACATGGTTGAAAATGATTTTTATCTGCGTTACAGATATTTTTCAAAACAACAAAGCAAAAAAAAATGAAAGTTTTTATATAAATTTGATAATATCCGCGGATGCTAGCCAAGCTTCGCCTTCTAGCCCGGTGTTCTTCAACTTTTGTCATCCCGCTGAACCTTTTTTGTAATCATTTTTTAGTGAAACCCTTCGTCCAGGAGCACACCCAGATTTGATTTTAGGGGGTGGGGGGGGGATGTCGTATTACATATTACATGAACATAAACAAGGTCGTCCCTGCCTTTGTTATAAAAACTTTATTTAAATATAAATTTCCATTTATTTAAACAAAAGATGAATATTCAATATAAAATATATAAATTATATGTATTACACATACATATGTAATTGAAAAAACAAAAGAAAAACAAAACGTTTCTAGTTGAGAACGCGGGTTAAAGTTCGAATTTTAGCATTGATTCGCGGAATACCTAAAACGTTTGAGTGAAACCCTTCGGTTATATATATATATATGTATATACAGTGGCGTAACCACGGCTGAAGCCAAAGAAAAAATGAAAAAATTAACAAATGAGAATTTTGAAGTTTAATAATTTAAAGACAAGACTTTGAAATATAATATTAAATTAAATTAAGTATTTAAGTAACTTTGAAATTACCAAAACATTATTTTTGTAATTTTACGAAAATGTTTATCTAAGCATCTATTCGATTAATACGCCCATAGCAACCGGTGTGCCAAGACACGAAACGAAAATGCATTGAACTCAGCTGTATCTCTGTACTCAATAAAAATTGGACACATGTTATATGACATTTTTTATTGCAATAGGTCTATACTACTACCTCCTAAAATATTTACTATTCCTCCTGAAACATGTATATAAATTAATATCACGTTTCACCTAAAACCCACACCACTTTCCCTAAGTAAAAATAAAAACAAAAACACTGTATATATATTTATATAATTTACTAATTAATAAAGTGCCTAAGAATCAATCAAAGAAATAGAAAATTATGTAGTTTCAATTAAAACATCTGTAATTGTTTTCAAGCATTTATTTATTACCTACTAGGCTTCTCTCAGAGGCCAATAATAAGATATGAGAAAAAAATTATGAAAGGGTTAGAAAAATAAAGAAAAAATTAGATATATTGTATATATGCTGGTAATTAATAAATGATTAATTGCTTACGCCTTTACAGACTCCGATGACACTTAATAGGGTGCCAAAGAAGGTATAATAATATACGCTGTAATCTTGCCCGGAGATTTTGTGGGCCATGAATTTCTGGAGGCTTGTACCTGAAGAAGAAAACAAACATTTGAAGTTAATGAGTTCATTTGGCACAAAAAATTACATTTCTTTATCTTTAATTTAAAATTGGTTTATTATTATTTCTTTGAGTGCTCCAAATGATATTTCGCTAAAGAATACTAACCGTTTAACCTGACTTTTGCGTCTCGGAGTCGAATATATTTTTGAATGTGTTTTTGGCTTGGTTTTTATCTTTTTACGAGCCATCTTTATCCTGTAATTAAAATTGTTTTTTATTTAAATGTATTTTTTTTAATTTTATAAAGTAGAAAATATAATACAAAAACTGCATTGATAGAATAAATTTGGTTTTCTGAAAATCCTGGATTACTTACAGAAAAATAATGAATTAGTTAATAACAACAGACAATTCTTAGATATAAAACCAAAAAATATAGTTTTTTAAAAATTGTTTCAATAGAATATTTTATATCGCAAAAAAGAAATAATAAAAAATATAGCAGTTGAAATACTTCTCTTGAGATGATTTACTTACAATTGATGGATTCCAGCGTGGATTCTTTTCCAAGGTTATTTTTTTTTTACTTCTTTGTCGAGAAAACGAAATGAAATGTCTTTGATAAATGAAAGATTCTATTTGATACAAATTAGAATAAATAAACCAGAAAGACGATGAATAAACGAATTATAAATACAATCGTACCTAAGAATAAATTTTGAAATGTCACTAATAGTTAATGAACTCCTTACAATGTATGTTTATGGAAAATTTAGTTATATTTAAAAATGTATTTGTCCGAAACATTTATGGGATTTATTAGAGTAAAAAAAAAAAAAAAAATATTTAAATACCTGCATCCTACATATTATCAATAATATACCCTGAAGTTCTATATACGCGATATATTTTTGAATTAATCATTATATTTATTTAAAGATATATATATTTTAATTAAGAATAAATATCAATCCTCATGCTTTATGATTATGATATATAGGTACTATATAATTAATGGAAAAACAGAATATAAATCAATCACAGTTGTAAAATTTCTTTAGAAAATTTATTTATTTAAAGAGATTTGATATCAAAACACTTTATTTTATAAAAATTTACATTTTATTAGTTATTTGAGCCAAGCATTTGCGCATATATGCATGTAATTGGGTATAGTCTACTAAAGTATCTCGAATCATCTCTTCTAGTAAATTATTCCAAATCAACCGTAATTGGTTTTGTTTTCGAGCAGCTTCTGTAAATCGGTCCACTAAATTGTTTAATTGTACTCGGGCCCGATTCCGCCACATAATATCCTCCTAAAATAATTTTCTTTGAAATTATAGAATGTATTTTATTTTACGTTGAACATAAGTGTTACACTAGTAAACCTGTAAAGGACCGCCTTTCCGCCATTGAAGAGCTTCTTTTGCTACAACCGATCTCAAAGCTGCATCAGCTTTGAAAATCCACTTTTTTGCTGAATTTGGTGGTTTTTCATCAAGTCTTAATCTTTGTAGTAATGGTTCTAGTACATGTTCCGGGAGAGACCATAAAACTAGAGAACTTAAACCTAGAGAGAAAAAGAAATTACATTTTAATCATTTGAAAACAAGATAAGTATAAATACCGGCGTATTGACGATCAGCTTCTTTGATATTTTCTTCAGTAACTTCATTTCCATTGAGTATTCGTAAGCCCCAGTGATGCAAACGATAAAGAGCGTAAGTCTGCCAATTTCGTGATGTTAATGGGTTTCCTTCAGGGATCAATCTAAAATTTAAACTAGGATTTAGAAAAATCTCTGAATTCCTTATAACACTTAATTTTTATGATTCTAAGGATTAACTGTGCAAAATTTGGGGCTGATCAAACATAGGCCTATAGATGGAGGGTTCCCCCCCTCCCCTTCCCTTTTCTAAACATAGCAAAATAATATTTTAGCCAATAGGTTCATGGTTCTATGGTACCATCTAATATGTTTATACAAAATTTCATAGAAATTCATTAAACCTTTTAAAATAGACAGATTTTCAAATATCCAAAATTTTGAGTAAATGGGTAGATTTTAAGTAGCTAGTGGTGGAATTTTGAAAAACCCTTATAAGACTTAATTTATGATTTTAAAGATTAACTGTTCAAAATTTGGGCCTGATCAAACAAAATATGCGACATAATGTTTCATTTTTATAATACATATGGATATATATGTATATGTCGCGGGATTAACCGCGATTGGAATTAGGTGTACACCGTCTTTAGAATTATGTGGAATTAATTTGGAATTAATTAGATAATGCCCATTCATCTATTGTCTTCTACTTGGAAATGAAAGTGGAAGTGGAAGTAGGTGATGTACACGATATTAGGTCGCGGTTCACCCTCGGTATATGTGCATCAAGCTGATGTCAATTTCATTCATTTATCTCAATGAATCAACAATTCTGCTACTCTCTGCAAAACAAAATCTTTCCAAAAACTAAACTATTGACTTTTTAAATTACAAGAGTTCGAAAGACTATCACTTAACTGTAAGTGCAGTAAGTCCTTGTAAATCTGCTAATGCATTCAATTGTCCCAAGCAATGCAAATTATTACCAGCAAGATGAAGTTCATCAAGCGTAGGAAATCTACTTCGTAGGCGTCCTAAGGCACCAACAGCCGAATCAAAATCAACATAGTTGAGTTTTACAATTGTTACTTGGTTCGCTTTTTCAGCAGACCAAGGCCTAAATAAAAAAAAAACTTAGCAAACAAAGAAGAAATATTGGATAAATTGAATTTTTCTTATTGGTATATGTGCAAACCAAACCTGTCCAAAAATCGTATCGCTGTTTGTCCGTAAACATTAAGACATTTGCCGCTTATCTCTACTAGAAAATCGCCACCTTGTTCACGAACCTGGAAATTCAATTCATCGTAAGCTTTTTATGGATCTATATTCGATAGGCTATCGAAATATAAATTCAAATTTTAAACCTAATGGCCTCATATACCACGGGTGATCAACTGGTCGATCGCGGGACCGTTTTTAGTCGATCACCAACTCCCGCTCAGTACAACCAGTGCTGCTCTTTTGACAGTTACAGATTTTTATGCCAACAAATCTGAATGTAACTCTGTAAATTTATGCGTACTTCGTAAATTATTAATACACCCATTTATTTCGTTAGCATATTATTTGTATTATAACCTGTCGATCGCCATATACCTTGGTCAGTGGCCAAGCCAGACAATTTCCATTGGGGGGGGTCACTCCACAAAGCAAAATATTTAGTGGAAATTTTTTATTATTAAAACAAATAGGTACTTCAAGAAATTAAAAAAAGAACATAATTCTTGATTAAACATATGAAAAATATTTAATTACGGTTAGTTTACCATAAGAAAGGGTTTGCCGTTGCCGTTACTCATCCCATGAGCCCTGCCCTTGAGGGGTGGGGGTTCTGACCTCCCCCGTGGCTACGCCACTGACCTTGGTATACAAAGGTAGCTCGCGTATTACAAAAGGTTGAGCACCCCTGTCATATACTATCAATTTCTCTTAAATATTTTTCGAGATGATTTTTTAAAGCAGTGTTTTTCAACGTGAGGGTCGCGACCCCTGGGTGGTCCCGAATCCTCTATAAGGAGATCGCGAAGCCTAAGTAAAAAAATAAACTGCAACAGATCGTTGCTAAACTTTATCCAAATTCATTTGAAATATTAATATGTTTTGCTGGCTTGGTGTGTGCTGGATATATTAATTATTTATCCTTTAACAATAAAAATAATATGTTTATTCCTTTATTATTAATCAGATATCACTTGCAATTTGCAGTTCATGTTGACTTTAATTCAAAAATAATGATCGATTCTCATTTAATAGTCGAAGAATAACCATTCTACATTGAATTTTTGACGTTTCGGTTATTATTAGGTACTCAAGTTTGAGTTGTTTGCAATAAAAGAATTTAGTCTTTTGATTTTAAGTCGATTCTTCCACGTTTTCAGTAGAGGTTGCCATTAATAGTCAAAACATCAAAAATGGAATGCAATAAGGTTATTCCTCTAGTATTAGATAAGAATCGATCGTTATTTTTGATTTTAAGCCGATTCCTCCATGTCTTCAGCAATGGTTACCAATAATAATCGAAGCGTCAAAAATCTAATGTAAAATTGTTATTCCTCGAGTATTATATGAGAATCGATGGCTATTTTTGATTTTAAGTCGATTCCTCCATGTCTACAGCAATGGTTACTAATAAAAACCGAAACGTCAAAAATTCAATATAGAATAGTTATTCCTCAAGTATACTAGATGAGAATCAATCGCTATTTTTGATTTTAAATCGATTCATCTATGTCTTCAGCAATGGTTACCAATAAAAACCGAAAAGTCAAAAATCCAATATAGAATGGTTATTCCTCAAGTACTAGATGAGAATCAATAGCTGTTTTTTATTTCAAGCCGATTCCTCCATGTCTTCAGCAATGGTTACCAATAAAAACCGAAACGTCAAAACTCCAATATAGAATGGTTATTCCTCAAGTACTAGATGAGAATCAATCGCTATTTTTGATTTTAAGTCGATTCCTCTATGTCTTCAGCAATGGTTACCAATAAAAACCGAAACGTCAAAAATCCAATATAGAATGGTTATTCCTCAAGTACTAGATGAGAATCAATCGCTATTTTTGGTTTTAAGTCGATTCCTCTATGCCTTCAGCAAAGGTAACGGATAAGAAAAGAACGCAGTTGCTATGGTTACTTATAAACTTTCCTCCCAAATTTTTAGCATTTCACAGAGAAAGCCTATCCACTCTTACTTAGTTAGGTTAAATGAGTCCTATATTAAACAGATAAAATGAATAAATTTTAAAGAATTTAAAAATCTTACTTTAGAGTAAAGTACTTTAAAATATAATTTTACTAAAAACTTTATTTAACCTTTTTTGTCGGCCCCAAGGTACTTAATTAGGATATTAAATTTCATCAAAATTGGTTAAGTCATTTTAAAGATATTTAGAAAAAACTAAAAAAGTACTGAAATAAATAATGTTGTATAATACTAATGTTTGTGGGCCGATATGTACCAAAAACTAATCAGCGCTTCATTTTGTTAAAATGATGGTAGGTTTTCAATTTCATTTCAATCGGTGCAAAGGTGTGGAAAAAATCGTGGACGAAAAAAACGATAACATTCATCCATCCATCCATCCCCACGCACTTCCAAAAAAATGGCACTTTTTGGCCTCTCGACGAGATTCCAGGTAATTTTTGGCAAAACCGTCACGTGCTAAAATTCAATCTCATTGAATACTTCAATTTGTGACCTTAATTGAGTCTATGGGTTCCGTAGTCTTTACCTGAGGACCTTTGAAGTCGCGCTTGCCGCGCGACCGATTACAATACTTTCTCCCATGCTTCGTATTGGATACAAGTAAAAAAATTGATTGGCTTTTGGTTCTTCAGAAAACCCGGGTTTTATAGTTCGGCAAATTTAAACAAAAAAAGCAATTAATGGATTCCCTTTGTAGTTATGCAGCCAGGTCGCGTCTATTATAATACCATAGTTTTCATACAATCAATTGAGTTAATCCAAAGAAAAAGTTAAATATCATTTGTTTAAAAAAGAATAAAAATGAAGACCAAACTTTCACAATTACTCTCTAGCAAATGTTATTATATATTAGAGGATTAATTTCAGTTTTAAAATATCTATTCATACTTTAAATATTTCAGTAGAATTTTGTCATTTTGTAAACCGATGATGATTATACTTATTATTTTTATTATTATATACTTAACCACTTATGATTTCATGACTTAATGTTATCATTTATAAATTCTATACACTATGAATATGCTTTAGCAGTGTTGTCCAATCCACAGGCCACATGCGCTCCAGCGCGACAATGAATGAGATCTGACATAATATCAGGAATTTTCTTAAACATTTAGATTTGTAAGTATTTAATGAAAATCATCATTAGTCCTCCACTAGAAAAAATTAGAAGAATACTGAAAATGATTAGAAGAATAAAACAGCTGATTTTTAAATTCTAAATTTAACTAGATTATAAAAGGCGTTTCAATTTTGTTGAATGAGAATATTGTAGGTTCTTGGTAGAAATATATTTAAATCAAGTCAAGAAAATTTAAAATTTTTTTTTTTTAAATATAATTAATAAAAAATGTCAACTTAAAAATGAAAAAAAAAATCAATCTATATATATAAAATTCTTTGCCCGATACACTCACTCACTCACTCATCATCAAAACAGCCAGAATCACTGGACATAGAAACATGAAATTTGGAGAGGATATTACATCTATGGCATAGGGGCTCACTAAGAAAGGATTTTTTCTAATTCGACCCCTAAGGGGTCAAAGGGGGCAAAGTGTGTTTTCACTGATTATGCGATATCTCTTAAGGGCGATAAAATATCTACTTGCTTTTTACTTATAAAAATACTAAATTAAAATATCTAAAAACTAATTTCAAGATTTTTTGAAATTCGACCCTTAAAGGGGTCAAAAAGGGGCAAAATATCTTTGCAATGTGTTTACACTAATTATGCATTTTCAATTAAGAACGATAAGATATCTACTTGATTTTTACTTAATGAAAATTCAAAAAAGCAATTTCAGAATTTTTAAAGAATTGTAAAATCTTACTTTAGAGTAAAGTAACTTTAAAATATAATTTTACTAAAAACTTTATTTAACCTTTTTTATCGGCCCCAAGGTACTTAATTAGGATATTCAATTTCATCAAAATTGGTAAAGTCATTTTTAAAGATATTTAGAAAAAACTAAAAAAGTACTGAAATAAATAATGTTGTATAATACTAATGTTTGTGGGCCGATATGTACCAAAAACTAATCAGCGCTTCATTTTGTTAAAATGATGGTAGGTTTTCAATTTCATTTCAATTGGTGCAAAGGTGTGGAAAAAATCGTGGACGAAAAAAACGATAACATCCATCCATCCATCTATCCGCACGCACTTCCAAAAAAAATGGCACTTTTTGGCCTCTCGACGAGATTGCAGGTAATTTTTGGCAAAACCGTCACGTGCTAAAATTCAATCTCATTGAATACTTCAATTTGTGACCTTAATTGAGTCCATGGGTTCTCGTAGTCTTTACCTGAGGACACTTTGAAGTCGCGCTTGCCGCGCGACCGATTCAATACTTTCTCCCATGCTTCGCATGGGAGAAAGTAAAAAAAAGTTTAAAAATATATTTTTATTAAGAAAATGTTCATTACAGGACCTTTGTAGGTTAACACAAATCAACAAGAATAAAAAAATACATATGAGTCACATTCAAATTAATGTGAAGGTGCGCTTGTTTTTCGTTAACTAATTTCTCCCATCGTTAATTGTGTATTTAGCCGATACCTAATTATAAAAATTAATTAAAATGTACGGATTTGATATTTGTAACATAATAAAATACAGATTAGAAACAGCGGGGATAGGTGTCGCGAATTTTTTTCATACTAAGCGGGTCGTGTCATAAAAAAGGTTGAAAAACACTGATTTAAAGTCTTAACATTGAAAAGTTCAAATAGATTTATATTTAAGTGAAAATAGATAAATTGTTGACCTTAGTGGAGGATGAATAGTTGACAGAAGAAGAGTTGGAGGCAGCTACTGGAGGTGGTCTGGCAGTATTTGCTCTGCCTCTTCTGAGCGTCGATCTTCTCACTCGATGACAAGCAGACGCACTTCGGGCCATTCGATTTCTTTGATTTGGCCTGGTAACTACCTGTTAATTCACCAAGCCCATTTCTTATCGATCCTTTTGATTTAATGTTGTTTTAAAAAAGTGTATATATTTTTTATTTAGAAATTATTTTATTCAATATAAAAGATACAGAGTAAATTAAATCAACTATACAGAATCATACAAACAAATGAATAAAATAATTTTTTCATGACCGTAACCCTTATGGGTTTTTGGTTTCTTGTCTTGCTCCCGTTTCTTCAATCTTCCTGTGGACCCTCGTCTATCATCTTGATCTTCTCCAGTAGTCTGTCGTATATTTGTCCACTTAAACCCATCCACCAATCTTGCACATTCATCCCCAAAATCCTCCCAAATTCCTCACGGTTCTCTATATGTTCAGCCTTTTCTTTCTCCATTTTACACCCCCTGTATGGATGTCCGCCTCTTCTTCGTGTTCCCTCCATATGTTCCCACATCTAGCTCTTACCCATAGCTGTTTTAACACGCTTTTATTAGTTTCACCTGTATGTTTGTTTGTTTGTATGTATGTAATTTATCTATGTATCAATTTGATTATTTACCTACTCACTTTAAATGAAATTATATAAAAATAATAAAAATAAATACATTTAATTTTGTTAAATTCCGCAAACTTTATTCTATAAAAATAATTAAAACTAAAAAGTAAAAAAATAAATTATATTTTAAAAAAACTAAAAAACACGATTCTAAAAAGTACAAAATAATGTATACTTAATCAAAAAGCGCGGGGCACTTTGTAGAAATTAACTAAAAATACAAACTTCTGCGCTCCACACTTTTTGATTAAGTATACATTATTTTGTACTTTTTAGAAGCGTGTTTTTTATTTATTTTAAAATATAATTTTTTCTTCTCGTCTTTATCTTTGTCTGTCCAGAAAAAAAGTGTTTATATTGATTACGAGTAGTACCCTAATATATATATATATATTTTAAAATTAATTTGTCTACTAAAGTTTTAAGAATTTATATTTTTCTTAAATTCAGAAAAAAAAATTAATTTTCGCGGTATGAATTATTTCCAAAAAATTAAATATATATTAATATATAATATATTTAAAATTAATAAATTTGTCTACTAAAATTTCAAATGAGACACGCCGTAAATCTAATATTCTAAGCTATAGAGGAATATATTAATATATAGAGATATTATAGATATATAATATAGAGAATAGATATGTTTTATTTGTAAAATTTGACAATATAACAACTGTCATTGAATATTAGTTGCTTTTTCTCCCACATGTTCCTTGCTGCGCCACGGGTACTGTCTGACAATGGCTTTTATATATATAGAATATTACTATATTACCTCGATTGGACAAAGCGGCGTCTCATCAGCTTCACTAGCCGATCGCCTCGTCCGCCTCAGAGCTTGAGTCTGAAGGCAAAGAAGAAAGAGAACTATCGGCTAGAGGCTCTACGCTGCTTGAATGGCCACTCTCTGGATGCCTATTAACACCAAGATATATTTGTTACGACTAATTTGTGAAATTGCCAAATTCTGGAAATAAGCAACATTTTGCCAAATTCATGAGTTATGCAAATTTCTTCCCCGATTTCCGGAATTAAGACATATGTCAGTACTATAACAATTTCAATCAGCGGTAGTTTTATTGAAGGAAATCAAACTATTTATATTTTAATGTTTATTTATCTAAGTCAATGTTCTTCAACCTTTGTCATCCCGCAGAACCCTTTTTTGAGATCATTTTTTATTGAACCCTTTTAGTAGCACACCCAGATTTTATTTTAGGGGGAGTCGTATTACATATTACTACATGTTATGAACAAGGTGCGTCCCTGCCTTTGTTATAAAAAAGTTAATAATTTAAGATATAAATTTGCATTTATTCAAACAAAAAGATAAATATTCCATATAAAATATAAAGTATTATACATAGAATTTTAGCATTGAGTCGCGGAACCCCTAACGCGTTTGAGTGGAACCCTACCGTTCCGCGGAATACAGGTTGAAGAACACTGATCTAAGCTAAACAAAACTGTGCATATCTAAACTATATGTGATTTCGAATTATAAAAAAAAAGAAATTTATTTAAAAATCATCAAGAGTATAATATACATATTTACTAAAAATTATATACCTATACAAGCTGCGTCAGGCGTGCCTCCGGCACGCCATCTGCACCTTGGCCCTCCGGGCAGGTGGCCCTGGCGGGCAGCGTCTCGAGACGGCCAAAAGTTTGTTTGCAATATAATTTTGTTCAACTGTATTTTAAATAAATATACTCGTAAAAATCAGCTTCAAG
Source organism: Forficula auricularia (assembly GCA_024734495.1). Classification (NCBI taxonomy): domain Eukaryota; kingdom Metazoa; phylum Arthropoda; class Insecta; order Dermaptera; family Forficulidae; genus Forficula; species Forficula auricularia. The sequence continues at coordinate 20,566 of JALMQS010000844.1, read as the reverse complement.
AAATAATCTAACTCATTGCGAAAGCAAAATAAAAAATTCTGAGTGTGTCAAGCTTACGCACGACGGAAGTGAAACTTCTAATATTCCTCTCTCTCTTTTCATTTCATTCTCTCTTTTTTTCTCTCTTACGTTAGTTTGAAGATTATAGGTTAAATAATTCAACGACGAAGCATAGATTTACTCTTTCTAATATTTTCTTATACATGAATGAATTTTGATTTATGTACAGTTCCAAAAATTCTTTTTAATGTTACATACAGCATTTTCATTTGTTTGAATGTTCAATAATAATTTTAGTGTTGAATGTGCTGTTTTTCCTCCGTCTAATAAAGTGGCAGCAATTCCAGATGATGTCATTTGTGCCAATATGAGCGAAATTAAAAATGTTTCCCTGTTCCACCTGGTGCATCCAAAAAAAAGAAACCATCTTCTTGTGCAGCGACTGCATGCAAAAATTTAAAAAAATAAAAAAGTATTTTAAAAAATTAAAAAATATTTTTAAAATATTTTAAAAAAATTAAAAAATATTTTTAAAAAAATTTTAAAAATATTTTAATATATTTTAAAATATTTTAAAATATTTTAAAATATTTTTTATTTTTTTAAAATAATTTTAAAATTTTTTAAAATATTTTTTAAATTTTTAAAATATTTTAAAAATTTTTAAAATATTTTAAAATATTTTTTAATTTTTTAAAAATATTTTTAAAATATTTTTAAAAATTAATTTTAAAATATTTTTAATATTTTAAAAATATTTTTAAATTTTTTAAAAATATTTTTTAATTTTTAAAATATTTTTTAAAAATTTTTAAAATATTTTTTAATTTTTTTAAAATTTTTTAAAAAATATTTTTAAAATATTTTAAAATATTTTTAAAATATTTTATTTTTAAAATATTTTTTAATTTTTAAAATATTTTTAAAATATTTTTTAATTTTTTAAAATATTTTTAAAATATTTTTTAATTTTTTTAAAATATTTTTAATATTTTTAAAATATTTTTTAATATTTTTAAAATATTTTAAAAATATTTTAAAAAATTAAAAAATATTTTAAAAATATTTTAAAAAATTTAAAAATATTTTAAAAATATTTTAAAAATATTTAAAAATATTTTAAAAAATTAAAAAATATTTTAAAAAAATTAAAAAATATTTTAAAAAAATAATAAAAATATTTTTAAAATATTAAAAATATTTTAAAAAAATTAAAAAATATTTTAAAAAATTATTAAAAAATATTTTAAAAATAATTAAAAAATATTTTAAAAAATTTTAAAAATATTTAAAAAATATTTTAAAAATATTAAAAAATATTTTAAAAAATTAAAAAATATTTTAAAAAATTATTAAAAATATTTTAAAAATATTTTAAAAAATATATTTTAAAAAAATTTTAAAAAATATTTTAAAAATATTTTAAAAATATTTTAAAAAAATTAAAAAATATTTTAAAAAAAAATAAAAAATATTTTAAAAATATTATTAAAAAAATTAAAAATATTTTAAAAATATTTTAAAAAATTTAAAAAAAAATAAAAAGTATTTTAAAAATATTTTAAAATATTTTAAAAAAATTAAAAAATATTTTAAAAATATTTAAAAAATATTTTAAAAAATATTTTAAAATATTTTTAAAATATTAAAAAATATTTTAAAAAATATTTTAAAAATAATAAAAAATATTTTAAAAATATTTTAAAAAATATTTAAAAATATTTTAAAAATATTTTAAAAAAATTTTAAAAATATTTTAAAAAATATTTTAATTATTTTAAAAATATTTTAAAATATTTTTAAAATATTTTAAAAATATTTTAAAAATATTTTAAAAAAATTAAAAAATATTTTAAAAATATTTTAAAATATTTTTAAAAAATTAAAAAATATTTTAAAATATTTTAAAAATATTTTAAAAAATATTTTAAAAATATTAAAAAATATTTTAAAAATATTTTAAAAAAAATTTAAAAATAATATAAAAATATTTTAAAAATATTTTAAAAATATTTTTAAAATATTTAAAATATTTTTAAAATATTTTAAAAAATATTTTTAAAATATATTTTAAAAATTTTTTAAAATATATTTTTTAAAATATTTTTAATTTTTTAAAATATTTTTTAATTTTTTAAAATATTTTTAAAATATTTTTAAAATATTTTTAAAAATATTTTAAAATATTTTTAAAATATTTTAAAATATTTTAATAAAATATTTTAAAAATATTTTTAAAAATATTTTAAAAAATATTTTTAAAAATATTTTAAAAAATATTTTAAAATATTTAAAAATATTTTTAAAAAATTATAAAAATATATTTTAAAAATATTTTAAAATATTTTAAAAAATTAAAAAATATTTTAAAAATATTTTAAAAATATTTTAAAAATATTTTAAAATATTTTAAAAAATATTTTTAAAATATTTTTAAAAATATTTTAAAATATTTTTAAATATTTTTAAAATATTTTTAAAATATTTTAAAATATTTTTTAATTTTTTTAAAATATTTTTAAAATATTTTTAAAATATTTTTAAAAATATTTTAAAATATTTTTAAAATATTTTTAAATTTTTTAAAAATATTTTTTAATTTTTTTAAAATATTTTTTAATTTTTTAAAATATTTTTTAATTTTTTAAAAATATTTTTTAATTTTTTAAAAAATATTTTTAAAATATTTTTTAAAATATTTTTAATATTTTTAAAATATTTTTTAATTTTTTAATATAATTATTTTTTAAAATATTTTTTAAATTTTTTAAAAATATTTTAAAATATTTTTAAAATATTTTTAAAATATTTTTAATTTTTTAAAAATATTTTTAATTTTTTAAAAATATTTTTAAAATATTTTTAAAATATTTTAAAATATTTTTTAAAATATTTTTTAAAAATATTTTTAAAAAATAATATTTTAAATATTTTTAAATATATTTTTTAATTTTTAAAATATTTTTAATTTTTTAAATATTTTTTAATTTTTTTAAATATTTTTTAATTTTTTTAAAATATTTTTAATATTTTTTAAAATATTTTTTAATTTTTTAAAATATTTTTAAATTTTTTAAAATATTTTTTAAATTTTTTTAAAAATATTTTTTAATTTTTTAAAATATTTTTTATAATTTTTTAAAATATTTTTTAAATTTTTTAAAATATATTTTTAAAATATATTTTTTAATTTTTTTAAAATATTTTTTAATTTTTTAAAAATATTTTTAAAAATATTTTTTAAATTTTTTAAAATATTTTTAAAATATTTTTTAAATTTTTTAAAAATATTTTTAAAAATATTTTAAAAAAATTAAAAATATTTTAAAAATATTATTAAAAATATTTTAAAAAAATTTAAAAATATTTTAAAAATATTTTTAAAAAAATTAAAAAATATTTTAAAAAATATTTTAAAAATATTAAAAAATATTTTAAAAATTAAAAAATATTTTTAAAAATATTAAAAATATTTATTTTAAAAATATTTTAAAAAATATTTTAAAAATTAAAAAATATTTTAAAAATATTTTAAAAATATTTTAAAAAAAATTAAAAAAATATTTTAACAAATTTTTTAAAAAATATTTTTAAAAAATTATAAATATTTTAAAAAATTTAAAAATATTTTAAAGTATTTCAAAAATATTTTAAAATATTTAAAAAATATTTTAAAAATTATTTTAAAAAAAATAAAAAATATTTTAAAAATATTTTAAAAAAATTAAAAAATATTTTAAAAAAAATAAAAAATATTTAAATTTAAATTTAGAAAATAAAAGTTTATTTTTATTTTAGACAAAATTTTCAGCCGTTCGAAATCTTTTCATGTACTTCAATGCTTTTTTCATAAAAGTTTTAACTCCTATTTTAAGCTACTATTTTAAAACTATTTTGATATAATTAAACAATGTTTTAAGACAATTAATAACAAATTTAAATTTTGGGAACGAAAAGTTTATTTTATTACAGACAAAAGGATCGGCCGAGAGAATTATTTTCGATCTTTAGGGTCTGCGATCGATTGGGAGGCGCTTTGGAATATTTAATTGTTTAATTAATGAATCAAGGCCTAGGCTGCGAAAAATGAACGAGGAGAGGATTAAATAGAAATTCCATATTTCATATAGACAAGGTATTAGTTTGGGATCAGGGATCAGTAGCTTAGTGGATATAGGAGTTAAAACTCTTATGACAAAGCAGTCCTACATGCAAAGATCCCGGGTTCGAGCCCCGGCTGATCCTTTTGTCTGTAATAAAAATAAACTTTTCTTCGTTCCCTAAATTTAAATTTGTTATTAATTGTCTTTGCAGCCTCGTTGTGAAGAAGATTCTTTTCGATCTTTGGGGTCTGCGATCGATTGGGAGGCGCTGGAATATTAAAAATATTTTAAAAAAATAAAAAATATTTTAAAAAAAATAAAAAATATTTTAAAAATTTTTAAAAAATATTTTAAAAAATTAAAAATATTTTAAAAAAATAAAAAATATTTTTTAATTTTTAAAATATTTTTAAAATATTTTATTTTTTTAAAATATTTTTTAATTTTTTAAAATATTTTTAAAATATTTTTTAATTTTTTAAAATATTTTTAAAAATATTTTTTATTTTTTAAAATATTTTTAAAATATTTTTTAAATATTTTTAAAATATTTTTAAAATATTTTAAAATATTTTTTAATTTTTTTAAAATATTTTAAAATATTTTAAAATATTTTAAAATATTTTTTAATTTTTAAAAAATATTTTAAAAAATTTAAAAAAAATAAAAAATATTTAAAAAATATTAAAAAATATTTTAAAAAAATTAAAAAAAATATTTTAAAAAATAAAAAATATTTTAAAATATTTTAAAAATATTTTAAAATATTTTAAAAAATTAAAAAATATTTTTAAAAATATTTTAAAAAATATTTTTAAAAAATTAAAAAATATTTTTAAAATATATTTTTAAATATTTTAAAATATTTTATAATATTTTAAAATATTTTTTAAAATTTTTAAAATATTTTTTAATTTTTTAAAATATTTTTTAATTTTTTAAAATATTTTTAAATATTTTTAAAATATTTTTTAATTTTTTTAAAATATTTTTAAAATATATTTTTTAATATTTTTTAAAAATTTTTTAAAATATTTTTTATTTTTTTATAAATATTTTTTAATTTTTTTAAAATATATTTCTATTTTTTAAAAATATTTTTATATTTTTTTTAAATATTTTTTAATATTTTTAAATATTTTTAAAATATTTTTAAAAAAAATACTTTTTAAATTTTTTAAAATATTTTTAAAATATTTTTAATTTTTTTAAAATATTTTTTAATTTTTTAAAATATTTTTTAAAATATTTTTTAAAATATTTTTTAATATTTTTATAAATATTTTTAAAATATTTTTAAAATATTTTAATTAATTTTTTAAAAATATTTTTTAATTTTTTAAAAAATATTTTTTAATTATTTTTAAAATTTTTTTAAAATATTTTTACATTTTTTTAAAAAATATTTTTTTATTTTTTTAAATATTTTTTAAATATTTTAAAATATTTTTAAAATATTTTTTAATTTTTTAAAATATTTTTAAAATATTTTTTATATTTTTTAAAATATTTTTAAAATATTTTTAAATATTTTTAAAAATATTTTTTAAAATATTTTTTAAAATATTTTTTAATTTTTTTAAAATATTTTAAAATATTTTTAAAATATTTTTAAAATATTTTTTAATTTTTAAAAATATTCTCTAAAAATAATTTAGAAACTGTATTTAAAAATATTATATTAAAAATTATTTTAAAATGAAATATTTTAAAATATAATATTAAAATATTTTAAAAATAATATTCAAATAAAATTAAAAAAATATTTTAAAAATATTTTATAAATATTACTTAAAACTATTTTCAAACATACCAATAATGAGTGGGCTTAAAAGATGTTTTAAAAAACTTAAAAACTATTTTCAAATATTCCCAAAATATTTTTTAAATAATTTTTAAAATATATATTTAAAAATATTTTTCAGGTTGTATTTTAAAGTCATTTAGTGAATGTCTTTCAAAATATGTCAGCTTATTTATAAAAGATTTGTATTGCAATCAATAAAAAATTATATTTTTTTACAGTGAAAACAAAGATTTAAGTATCTTTTTGGGTGTCTTTTTTTAAAAAAAAAGATGGAAATTATTTCAAAAATCAACCCAGTATATAATATTTTTAAATGAATTTAACTTTAAATGGCATCATAGATATTAGAGAAATATTTTTACATTGCATATCAGAGAGAATGGACCAAAACTACGTGTGAAATTTGGTTTTGATAAGCCAGGTTGTAAGCATATTTTGAATTCGCTCTCTCTATCGAGCCCTGCCTTTGGGAATGGCGAGGCCTCCCGAGTATTATTTTCACACCATCCCACATATTTGCTAATTCTTGGATAATTTTATTTGCAAACTCCCTACCATTATCACATTGGAGAATGGATGGAGCTCCAAAAAGAGTGAAAACGTCCATAAGTTGTTTTGTTACTTACTTAAAATATTTTAAAATATTTAAAAATATTTTAAAAAATTAAAAAATATTTTAAAAAATAAAAAATATTTTAAAAAATTAAAAAATATTTTAAAAAAATTAAAAAATTAAAAAATATTTAAAAAAAAATATTTAAAAAATATTTAAAAAAATTAAAAAATATTTTAAAAAAATTAAAAATATTTTAAAAAAATTTTAAAAAAATTAAAAAATATTTTAAAAAAAATAAAAAATATTTTAAAAAAATAAAAAATATAAAAAAAATAAAAATATTTAAAAAATATTTTTAAAAAATTATAAATATTTTTAAATATATTTTTTAAAAATTTTTAAAAATATTTAATTTTTAAAAATATTTTTAAATATATTTTTTAAAATATTTTTTAATTTTTTAAAATATTTTTTAATTTTTTAAAATATTTTTTAATTTTTTTCAAATATTTTTATAAAATATTTTTTAATTTTTTTAAAATATTTTTAAATATTTTAAAATATTTTAAAAAAATATTTAAAAAAATTAAAAAATATTTTAAAAATATTTTAAAAATTAAAAAATATTTTTAAAAAATTAAAAATATTTTTAAAATATTTAAAAAAAAATTAAAAAATATTTTAAAAATATTTTAAAAAATTAAAAAATATTTTAAAAAATTAAAAAATATATTTAAAAATATTTATAATTTTTTAAAATATTTTTTAAATATTTTTTATTTTTTTTTATATTTTTTATTTTTTTTAAAATATTTTTTATTTTTTTTTAAATATTTTTTAATTTTTTTAAAATTTTTTAAAATATTTTTAATTTTTTTTAAAATATTTTTTAATTTTTTTTTAAATATTTTTAAAATATTTTTTTTAAATATTTTTTAATTTTTTAAAATATTTTTTATTTTTTTAAAATATTTTTTAATTTTTTAAAATATTTTTAAATATTTTAAAATATTTTAAGTAAGTAACAAAACAACTTATGGACGTTTTCACTCTTTTTGGAGCTCCATCCATTCTCCAATGTGATAATGGTAGGGAGTTTGCAAATAAAATTATCCAAGAATTAGCAAATATGTGGGATGGTGTGAAAATAATACTCGGGAGGCCTCGCCATTCCCAAAGGCAGGGCTCGATAGAGAGAGCGAATTCAAAATATGCTTACAACCTGGCTTATCACTAACCAAACAACCAATAATCAGTGGGCCCCCAGGAGTCTAAAAATGAAAAAACTAACCCCCTTCCCCAACATGATTATAAATAATTTTACTAAATAAAAGTGAGGGGCCAGGTTGTATGGTAAAGTCAAGTGGATGGCCCCATCAGAACACGTCAGCTTATTTATAAAAGATTTGTATTGCAATCAATAAAAAATTATATTTTTTTACAGTGAAAACAAAGATTTAAGTATCTTTTTGGGTGTCTTTTTTTAAAAAAAAAGATGGAAATTATTTCAAAAATCAACCCAGTATATAATATTATTAAATGAATTTAACTTTAAATGGCATCATAGATATTAGAGAAATATTTTTACATTGCATATCAGAGAGAATGGACCAAAACTACGTGTGAAATTTGGTTTTGATATTCACACTAGTTTTTGAGCTAGCTCGTACACAAATTTGGTAACGCACAGACTAACTAACAGACATTTTGACAAAACAATTATTATCTCGAAAAATATAATTTTTTCGATGTTCACTTATTAGAGCTTTTTTGTAGACTTAAATGCCATGGTTTCGCTCAATGGTTTTAATCAAAATAGTTTCAGCCGTTTTTTAGATATTTTGAAAAAAAGAAGGAAAAAAACCACTTTTTTCATTCACGATTACAATACTTAACCATACCCTATGGTACCTTTAAGAATATTTGTAGAGAGATCAACAAGTGGACGGTTCGGATTTAGAATTTTTAGTTAACACAATTTCATCTACACTTTTTAACTCTACTACTTCAGAAATTTTTTAAGCACATACAAAATATTTAGATAAGAAGATTCTAATTTGTTTATTTTCATTATTATGCAAGTTAAATTGTTAAGTTCACAGCATTCTCGATCTTCGCTCTTTAGGTGGCAATTAAACTCATCAGTTAGGTAACTTTCAAATATTGTTTTTTACTTTATCCAATGCAAAGCATGGGTAAAGTATTGTAATCGCTCTCGGGGCAAGCGTGGCTTCAAAGGGTCCTCAGGTAAAGACTACGGAACCCATGGACTCAATTAAAGTCACAAATTGTAGTATTCAATTAGGTTGAATTTTAGCACGTGACGGTTTTGCCAAAAATTACATGGGGTCTCGTCGAGAGGCCAAAAATTACATGGGGTCTCGTCGAGAGGCCAAAAAGTGCGATTTTTTCATTTAGTGCGTGCGGATGGATGTATGTATGTATGTATGGATGGATGGATGTATGGTATGTATGTTATCGTTTTTTTGGCCCACGATTTTTTCCACACCGTTGCACCGATTGAAATGAAATTGAAAACCTAGCATTATTTTAACAAAATGAAGCGCTGATTAGTTTTTGGTACATATGGACCCACAAACATTAGTACTTTATTTCAGTACTTTTTTAGTTTTTTCTAAATATCTTGAAAATTACTTAACCAATTTTGATGAAATTTAATATCCTAATTAAGTACCTTGGGGACCACAAAAAAGGATAAATAAAGTTTTTAGTAAAATTATATTTTAAAGTACTTTACTCTAGAGTAAGAGAGTACTTTTTTAATTTTTTTAATTCTTTAGAATTTATTCATTTGAACCTTTTAATATAGCTCATTTAGCCTTGCTTAAATAAGAATGGATAAGGAGAAGATAGGCTTCTCTCTGTGAAATGCTAAAAATTTGGGAGGAAATTTTATAAGTAACCATAGCAACTGCGTTGTTTTCTTATACTTTACCTTTGCAGAAGACATATAGGAATCGACTTTAAACCAAAAATAGCGATTGATTCTCATCAAATACTTGAGGAATAACCATTCTATATTGGATTTTTGACGTTTCGGTTTTTATTGGTGACCATTGCTGAAGACATAGAGGAATCGACTTTAAACCAAAAATAGCGATTGATTCTCATCAAATACTTGAGGAATAACCATTCTATATTGGATTTTTGACGTTTCGGTTTTTATTGGTAACCATTGCTGAAGACATAGAGGAATCGACTTTAAACCAAAAATAGCGATTGATTCTCATCAAATACTTGAGGAATAACCATTCTATATTGGATTTTTGACGTTTCGGTTTTTATTGGTGACCATTGCTGAAGACATAGAGGAATCGACTTTAAACCAAAAATAGCGATTGATTCTCATCAAATACTTGAGGAATAACCATTCTATATTGGATTTTTGACGTTTCGGTTTTTATTGGTAACCATTGCTGAAGACATAGAGGAATCGACTTTAAACCAAAAATAGCGATTGATTCTCATCAAATACTTGAGGAATAACCATTCTATATTGGATTTTTGACGTTTCGGTTTTTATTGGTGACCATTTCTGAAGACATAGAGGAATCGACTTTAAACCAAAAATAGCGATTGATTCTCATCTAGTACTTGAGGAATAACCATTCTATATTGGATTTTTGACGTTTCGGTTTTTATTGGTGACCATTGCTGAAGACATAGAGGAATCGACTTTAAACCAAAAATAGCGATTGATTCTCATCAAATACTTGAGGAATAACCATTCTATATTGGATTTTTGACGTTTCGGTTTTTATTGGTAACCATTGCTGAAGACATAGAGGAATCGACTTTAAACCAAAAATAGCGATTGATTCTCATCTAGTACTTGAGGAATAACCATTCTATATTGGATTTTTGACGTTTCGGTTTTTATTGGTGACCATTTCTGAAGACATAGAGGAATCGACTTTAAACCAAAAATAGAGATTGATTCTCATCAAATACTTGAGGAATAACCATTCTATATTGGATTTTTGACGTTTCGGTTTTTATTGGTAACCATTGCTGAAGACATAGAGGTATCGACTTTAAACCAAAAATAGCGATTGATTCTCATCTAGTACTTGAGGAATAACCATTCTATATTGGATTTTTGACGTTTCGGTTTTTATTGGTAACCATTGCTGAAGTCATGGAGGAATCGATTTAAAATCAAAAATAGCTCATCGATTCTCATCTAATACTTGAGTTGTTTGACCATAAAAGAATTTCAGTCTTTTTGATGTTTAAGTCTATTCATTGCCACGTTTTCAGTAGAGAGTTGCCATTAATAGTCAAAACATCAAAAATGGAATGCAATAAGGTTATTCCTCTAGTATTAGATGAGAATCGATCGTTATTTTTGATTTTAAGTCGATTCCTCCATGCCTTCAGCAATGGTTACCAATAATAATCGAAACGTCAAAAACCTAATGTAGAATTGTTATTCCTCAAGTATTAGATGAGAATCGATGGCTATTTTTGATTTTAAGTCGATTCCTCCATGTCTTCAGCAATGGTTACAATAATAACCGAAATGTCAAAAATCAAATGTAGAATGGTTATTCCTCAACTATTAAATGAGAATTATTTTTGAATTAATGTCAATATGAACTACAAATTGCAAGTGATATCTGATTAATAATAAAGGAACAAACATATTAATATTTCAAATGAATTTGGATAAAGTTTAGCAACGATCCGTTGCAGTTTATTTCATTTAGTGCGTGCGGATGGTATGTGATGGATGGATGTATGTTATCGTTTTTTTGGCCCACGATTTTTTCCACACCGTTGCACCGATTGAAATGAAATTGAAAACCTACCATTAGTTTAACAAAATGAAGCGCTGATTAGTTTTTGGTACATATCGGCCCACAAACATTAGTACTTTATTTCAGTACTTTTTTAGTTTTTCTAAATATCTTGAAAATGGCTTAACCAATTTTGATGAAATTTAATATCCTAATTAAGTACCTTGGGGACCACAAAAAGGTTAAATAAAGTTTTTAGTAAAATTATATTTTAAAGTACTTTACTCTAGAGTAAGATGGTACTTTTTTAATTTTTTAAATTCTTTAAAATTTATTCATTTGAAAGTTTTAATATAGCTCATTTAGCCTTGCTTAAGTAAGAATGGATAGGCTTCTCTCTGTGAAATGCTAAAAATTTGGGAGGAATTTTTATGAGTAACCATAGCAACTGCGTTGTTTTCTTATCCGTTACCTTTGCTGAAGACAGAGAAATCGATTTTAAAACCAAAAATAGCGATTGATTCTCATCTAGTACTTGAGGAATAATCATTCTATATTGGATTTTTGACGTTTCGGTTTTTATTAGTAACCATTGCTGAAGACATAGAGAAATCGACTTTAAACCAAAAATAGCGATTGATTCTCATCTAGTACTTGAGGAATAATCATTCTATATTGGATTTTTGACGTTTCGGTTTTTATTGGTAACCATTGCTGAAGACATAGAGGAATCGACTTAAAATCAAAAATAGCGATTGATTCTCATCTAGTACTTGAGGAATAATCATTCTATATTGGATTTTTGACGTTTCGGTTTTTATTGGTAACCATTGCTGAAGACATGGAGGAATCGACTTAAAATCAAAAATAGACGATCGATTCTCATCTAATACTTGAGGAATAACCATTCTATATTGGATTTTTGACGTTTCGGCTATTATTGGTAACCATTGCTGAAGGCATAGAGGAATCGACTTAAAATCAAAAATAACGATCGATTCTTATCTAACACTCAGAGGAATAACCTTATTGCATTCCAAGTTTTTGATGTTTTGACCATTAATGTCGATTCCTCCATGTCTACAGCAATGGTTACCAATAATAATCGAAACGTCAAAAACCTAATGTAGAATTGTTATTCCTCAAGTATTAGATGAGAATCGATGGCTATTTTTGATTTTAAGTCGATTCCTCTATGTCTTCAGCAATGGTTACAATAATAACCGAAATGTCAAAAATCCAATGTGGAATGGTTATTCCTCGACTCTTAAATGAGAATTATTTTTGAATTAATGTCAATATGAACTACAAATTGCAAGTGATATCTGATTAATAATAAAGGAACAAACATATTAATATTTCAAATGAATTTGGATAAAGTTTAGCAACGATCCGTTGCAGTTTATTTCATTTAGTGATGGATGGATGGATGGATGCGATGTATGTATGGATGGATGTATGTATGTATGGATGGATGTATGGATGGATGTATGTATGGATTGGATGTATGTTATCGCTTTTTTGGCCCACGATTTTTTCCACACCGTTGCACCGATTGAAATGAAATTGAAAACCTACCATTAGTTTAACAAAATGAAGCGCTGATTAGTTTTTGGTACATATCGGCCCACAAACATTAGTACTTTATTTCAGTACTTTTTTAGTTTTTTCTAAATATCTTGAAAATGACTTAACCAATTTTGATGAAATTTAATATCCTAATTAAGTACCTTGGGGACCACAAAAAGGTTAAATAAAGTTTTTAGTAAAATTATATTTTAAAGTACTTTACTCTAGAGTAGATGGTACTTTTTTAATTTTTTAAATTCTTTAAAATTTATTCATTTGAAAGTTTTAATATAGCTCATTTAGCCTTGCTTAAGTAAGAATGGATAGGCTTCTCTCTGTGAAATGCTAAAAATTTGGGAGGAATTTTTATGAGTAACCATAGCAACTGCGTTGTTTTCTTATCCGTTACCTTTGCTGAAGACAGAGAAATCGATTTTAAACCAAAAATAGCGATTGATTCTCATCTAGTACTTGAGGAATAATCATTCTATATTGGATTTTTGACGTTTCGGTTTTTATTAGTAACCATTGCTGAAGACATAGAGAAATCGACTTTAAACCAAAAATAGCGATTGATTCTCATCTAGTACTTGAGGAATAATCATTCTATATTGGATTTTGACGTTTCGGTTTTTATTAGTAACCATTGCTGAAGACATAGAGAAATCGACTTTAAACCAAAATAGCGATTGATTCTCATCTAGTACTTGAGGAATAATCATTCTATATTGGATTTTTGACGTTTCGGTTTTTATTAGTAACCATTGCTGAAGACATAGAGAAATCGACTTTAAACCAAAAATAGCGATTGATTCTCATCTAGTACTTGAGGAATAATCATTCTATATTGGATTTTTGACGTTTCGGTTTTTATTAGTAACCATTGCTGAAGACATGGAGGAATCGACTTTAAATCAAAAATAGCGATTGATTCTCATCTAATACTTGAGAAATAATCCATTCTATATTGGATTTTTGACGTTTCGGTTTTTATTAGTAACCATTCCTGAAGACATAGAGAAATCAACTTTAAACCAAAAATAGCGATTGATTCTCATCTAGTACTTGAGGAATAATCATTCTATATTGGATTTTTGACGTTTCGGTTTTTATTGGTAACCATTGCTGAAGACATAGAGGAATCGACTTAAAAATCAAAAATAGCGATTGATTCTCATCTAATACTTGAGGAATAACAATTCTACATTAGGTTTTTGACGTTTCGATTATTATTGGTAACCATTGCTGAAGACATGGAGGAATCGACTTAAAATCAAAAATAACGATCGATTCTTATCTAATACTAGAGGAATAACCTTATTGCATTCCATTTTTGATGTTTTGACTATTAATGGAAACCTCTACTGAAAATGTAGAAGAATCGACTTAAAATCAAAAAGACTAAATTCTTTTTTGGTAAACAACTCAAGCTTGAGTTGTTTGCCATAAAAGAATTTAGTCTTTTTGATTTTAAGTCGATTCTTCTACATTTTCAGTAGAGGTTTCCATTAATAGTCAAAACATCAAAAATGGAATTCAATAAGGTTATTCCTCTAGTATTAGATAAGAATCGATCGTTATTTTTGATTTTAAGTCGTTTCCTCCATGTCTTCAGCAATGGTTACCAATAATAATCGAAACGTCAAAAACCTAATGTAGAATTGTTATTCCTCAAGTATTAGATGAGAATCGATGGCTATTTTTGATTTTAAGTCGATTCCTCTATGTCTTCAGCAATGGTTACCAATAAAAACCGAAACGTCAAAAATCCAATGTAGAATGGTTATTCCTCGACTCTTAAATGAGAATTATTTTTGAATTAATTTCAATATGAACTACAAATTGCAAGTGATATCTGATTAATAATAAAGGAACAAACATATTAATATTTCAAATGAATTTGGATAAAGTTTAGCAACGATCCGTTGCAGTTTATTTGAAAGTAATTCTGAACTTTTGATTTTTTTTCTTTAACGATTTTTACTGAATTTATTGACCGGGTTTTAATTTCTACGAATTTTTGTGCTTTTATGAATTCTTCGGTTTTTTCTATGTATGTTTTTTGATCTAAAATTACAACTGAATTTCCTTTGTCGCTTTTAACTATAGTCAAATTATTTTCTTTTATTTTCGCTTTTAGTGATTTTACGATTTGGGGTTCATTATTAATTTTGTTTTTATTTTTATTATTTTTAATGTGTCGAATTTCCTTCTCCAATAATTTCCCGCAAATAGTTTTATTTATGTTGCTTTCTTTATTTTTAGATAGCTCTGTTTCAAGATTGACTACGATGTCTTCAATAATGTTTCTATTAATTGGGGTTTCCACTGAGTGTTTCAAACCTTTTTCCAATAATTCTATTTCTATTTTATCGAATTTTTCTTTAGAGAAGTTTTTTACTCTATCATTGAATTTACTTGTTTTTGCTTCTATATGTTTTTCTGGTTTTTTAATTTTTTGATTTGTTTTAAGATTCTTAATTTTATTGTCTAATTTGGCTTGTTTTTTAACCATTAAAAATTCAACCCTATCTCTTATTTCACAATCTTTAATATCAAATTGGCATGCATGAAGGATTTCTGTCAACCTAGTGTGGATTTCATATAGATAATATTTGAATGTGTCCCTTAATGAATAATGTTTATTAATTTCCAGGCTTACCCATTTTTTCCGGCTATCCTGAACGACTTTTGAGGCGATTGCTGAGCGATTTTTTGTCTTGATCTGTACATATTTTGGAGTTATATTTTCAGAAAGACATGTTTTGTTGATATTGACTCCATGAAAAACATTTATAATTGAAGAAAGACTGATGATGAAGACCAAGTCTTCGAAACTATAGTCTCAAACAAATAAATAATATATATCGCCCGGCCTGGACTTTATCTCCTATTCCATGATCAGTGAATTTCCTTTACCAGTAAAAACTCGACTCTTGGAATATATAAATTGTTTTTGGGATCAAGGTACCTTCCCTCCATCCTGGTCTACTTTCAAGATCATTATGGTACCTAAAATCAATAAGGATTTATCCTTAGCAACTTCCTATAGGCCTATTGCACTTGCTTCGTGTATTGAGAAAATTCTGGAATCCATGCTTAAATCCAGATTGGAATGGTGGTTAGAATACAACAACATTCTACCCGTCTCTCAGCATGGATTCCGAAAAGGCAAGTCCGCTCTTGACAACCTTTGTATTTTGTATCAAGATATACAAATCTCATTTCTCGAAAGAGGTATAACCTCTGCATTATTTCTCGATATTAAAAATGCTTTTGATACAGTAAATATTGATTTATTAGCTGAGGATCTCTTTTCTTTAAATCTCCCCAGTAAACTTGTTAATTTCGTTTGCAAATTGTACCACTCCCGCGAAATCTTTATCTTTAACAAGTCTTCCTCATTAGGCCCTCGAAGAGCTACATGTGGTCTACCCCAAGGGCTCATTTTGTCCCCACTTTTATTCAGCCTATATATTAAAGACCTAGAAAAACAAATAGGTCCGGATGTTAAGTTCCTGATGTTTGCAGACGATTTGATAATTTACACGTCCTCTAATTCTATTGAAACAAACTCTAACAGATTATCTTCAACATTGGACAACGTAATTAAGTTTCTCCTCAAAAAAGGTCTGGAAATTGCATATGACAAAACTCATGCTATGATTTTTACTAGAAAATATAAAGTTGAGATCCCTTCTTTTATCAGACTTAATAATCGCGAATTTGAAGTGAAAACCTCTCTTAAATTCTTGGGCCTTTTACTTGACCCCAAACTAACATGGAGACCTCATATTAATGCTATAATTAAAAAGTGTGAAAACAAGGTAAACATTCTTAAAACAATTGCAAAAACCAGCTGGGGTTCTGACCCCTCTTCCATCCTCCTCCTATACAGATCTTTAATTAGACCTGTCCTTGATTATGGTTCTCAAATCTTTCATAATACCTCCTTATCCATTCTAATAAAATTAGACCGAATACAATACAGATGCCTAAGAATATCCCTCGGAGCTCTCAGATCCACTCCAACTAACTCCCTGCTAATTGAGGCCAAAGAAATGCCCCTAAACATTCGGCGTCAACTATTAACGAACAATTATATACTGAATAAGATGATTATGAATGATCATACAACTTTGAGCCCAATTATTAATCATAAAAGTCTTTTAGACACTAGATTTTATAACAAACCCGCAACATCATTTATAAAAAGTTACAATTTTATCCAACAGTTTAGCATTACCAAATACTCCAAATATTTTTTATTTGATTATGACTACTCAATTCAGACCTATTCACCAAATGTATTCTATTTGCCCTTCAAAAAGGATTCTTCAAATATAAATGATATATTTTGTGAATATACAGCTAAAAACTTTCCGGATATGACTAGAATATTTTGCGATGGTTCTAAGATGGACTCAGGGACTGGTTGTGCGATTTGGTTCCCTAAAAATAAATTTAGTAAAATGATCAGACTCTCAATTAATACATCTATTTACAAAGCTGAAGAATATGCCATTCTACAAAGTCTTGATATAATCAAATCCCTTGGAGATAAAAATTACATCATATGTTCAGACTCTAAGTCCACTCTAAAAGCAATAGAATGTTTTAATAAAGGTAATTATACACCTTCATTAATTCCGGAGATCATTTCCAACCTCGAAATCCTATCTCGCTCAAAAATTTTAGTGAATTTCCTTTGGATACCGGGACACTGTGGAATCTCGGATAACTCCATTGTAGATCGCCTCGCCAAGGACGCAGTCTCCAATGGGATATTTCATCACCTTAATGATAATCAGTCTGATATGAGAAATCGTATTAAGAAAAGAGCTTACGTTGATTGGCAGAGCTATTGGGAGTCGTCTGCACAATCCAAAGGCAGACATCTTTTTTGTATAATGCCGAAAATACCACGTAGACCCTGGTATGATTCCTGCCCTTTGTTTAGAGGTCTGATTGTGGAAATAATCCGTTTAAGGTTGGGTCACACGATCACCCCCCAGTATTTACACAGGATGGGTTTGAGAGAGAACCCACTATGTGTGTGCGATTCCGGTGAGGTTGGTGATCTTAATCATTTCTTTCTTGGTTGCGCAAGAATAAAAAATAAAGTCGAAAATTTTTTTCAATCAAATGGCAAATTATTGGTGCATCCAACCAATATGCTTCTTATTCTAAAATATTTCTTTGAAAACCCGAATAATTTAAAGTTGTTTTATAAATTCATTATCTCAATAAGACGAGAATGTAAAAACTTGTGATTTTTCTTTTTTATATTTATTTATTATTGGTTAATCTAAGAGTTCAGACTCTGATTTTGTCTATTATTTATTAGCAATTACTATAAATATATGTATTATAATTTGTTAAAAAAGCTATCTCATTAAATTTTTATATTATGTATGACTAATGTTCTACCATCTAGTTTGTTACATATCCTTTGATTTATTGAACTGTAAAAAAAACATTGTAATACTTTCTTCATAATGTAATGTATATATATTTATGTAATTTTATGTATTTTGTTTGGCCTAATGACCTAATGTTCTCTGCAACAAGGTTATATTTTAATAAAAAAAAAAAAAAAAAAAAAATAATATATATACAGATATATCATCTCGATATATATATATGTGTGTATGTTTATTTGCATCAAGCAGAGGACAACCTCTTTGTTTCTCTTTGTGAATCAACAACTCTGCTACTCTCGGCAAAACAAAAATTTTTCAATTAAAGATGATATTGAACTTGGCAACACATTAGATCTCACTACTTTTTTTGGCAAACGGTTTTTATTAATCGAACTTGGCCTTTTTTTACACAAGTGTTTTTGTTGAGATTTCACTTCTTTTTGTAAGTTGGATGGGAATTTAACCTGCAAGATTCACGCATTTATTTTAAAGGCTGATGAAGATATTTTTCGATTTCTCACTTTATTAGTGATTCAAGTTATTACACTATGTCAAATTTTAGCATTCTAGTGTCGTTGAATTTTCACTATTAGTTAATTTAGCTCATAAGTTTCACTCCTTCATTTTAGATGCTGAAGAAGGGAAAGTTTCAGTTTTTCGATTTCACCCTTTATTAATGCCTCGAAATCTACTAACATTGCAAATTTTAGCATTTTATTGCTGTTGAATTTTTACTTGATGAGAATTTATATTATAAACTTCACTCCTTCATTTAAGATGCTGAGGAAGGAAACGTTTTGTTTTGTGATTTTCTTCTTTATCAAGAAAAGCTCTACCAGTATGTCAAATTTCATCAATCTAGAGTCATTATATGTTAATTTAGCCTATAAATTTCACCCCTTCATTTTATGTTCTGAGGAAGGGAAAGTTTCGGTTTTTCGATTTCACCTTTTATTAACGCCACAAACTCTACCACCATCTCGAAAATAATGAGAATTTACCGCACAAAATTTATCCCCTTCAATTTATGTCCTGAAGAAGGGAAAGTTTCGGTTTTTCGATTTCACCCTTTATTAATGCTCCAAACTCTAACACCATCCCGAAAATGATGATAATTTATCGCACAAATTTCACATCTTCATTTTATGTCCTGAAAAAGGAAAAGTTTCGGTTTTGCGATTTCACTCTTTATTAATTTACCAAATTCTACCAATATGCCAAGTTTTAGCATTCTAAGATCATTATACATATTTTCACTGAATGTTAATTTATCTTATTAATTTCACTCCTTCATTCCGGGCCCCGAAGAAGTGAAAGTTAGGTCCATTGAATTTTTTGTATATGTTAATAAAGTCTACATTTAAATTCTAACCTCTTTCATTTTAGGTCCTGCAGTAAGGGAAACTTTCGTATTTATATTTTCCCATTAATTGTACCCCAACCTCTTTCAAAATGCCAAGATCAATATATTTTCACTGTATGTTAATTTAACCTATAAATTTCAGCCCTTCATTTCGGGCCCCGAAGAATTGAAAGTTTCGGTGTTTCAAGTTCCTCTTTTATTAATGTGGTAATCTTTACCAGTGTGCCAAATTTCAGCATTTTGGGTTCATTGTGTTTTCGCTATATGTTAATTTAGCCTATAACTTTCACCCCTTCATTGTAGCTCCTGAAGAAGGGAAAGTTTAGACTTTTGAATTTTTCCCACTATTGTACCCTAAACTCTGCCAGCATGGCAAATTTCAGCATTCTAGGATCAGCGGAAGTAGTATAGAATTTTGATGAGTGAGTGAGTGACGAAAAAGCCTATCTTTGGCTTCTTGTAACTTGAGGGTATGGCAGTAGAAGTATGGAATTTTGTAATTTAGTTGCTTATGGATCAGTATTGGGAAAAATTGCGCTATGTAGAGATTTCAGCAGCGAAGTTACAGAGCGTCAAAATGGCCCTGAGTTGTTTCCGTAAAGGGTAGTCTGCAGTGCACAAACCCCCGTATGAATCGAACTTGATCAGCACCGCCGTGCCTCCAGATTCGTGCACTTCAAACTCCCTTCTGGGGTCAAAATATCAAAACGTTATACAGCTATAAACGTAAGTTAGAAGACACCTGATGCAAATATGAAATTTCATAATAATCTTTCAGCTGTTTTTACGGGAATCGTGAGCAACTTTTCGCGGAAACCACGGAAACAGACAGACAGACAGACATCCAGACAGGAATTTTGTTGAGAGTGTTTTCGTTCATAACTTTGCTTGAAACATGTTCAATCAAAACTCATTTCATATACTATAAATATATATGAGATGCAGATTTTTCCTACAATCTCCACCTTCATTTTAGGGTTGAAAG
>JALMQS010000843.1:179657-191395 GCA_024734495.1 Forficula auricularia | reverse complement strand
GTTAAATATAAGTAATCATATAGAAAATTCAAAATCCACGCCAATTCGGTTTCTCGGCGCTAGGGATTTTTGTGCCCTAGAAACACCCTAAGATGCATCCTTTTGATCCCAGGATCCAAATAATATCGTATATTTCCATTCTTCTTATTTCAAATTTCTTCGAGTAAACATCTCAAAAAATATCGCACCACATTATACGCTGGTATATTCATTGACAGACTATATTTCTCGTCATAGTCAATAAATATTTAGGTTTAGAATAGCTTCAATAAAAGTTAGTTTGTTGAAATAAGCAAGCGTATCATTAAAAGTGGCCTTAAAGGTAAAATCAATTCAATGAAGGTGTTTACTCAAGGTACAACCAATTTATTCAAGGTACAATCAATCCTCTGAAAGGTTCCTAAAACAAAATACTCGCAGGTTTATACACTGCTGCAGTTTTAGTACACCTAAGGTACCATCAAAAAGCGTTCATCATTGGTTCCGAGACAAAAGGAACACCTATTCATCTCTCCCAGCGCAGATAATTCAGAGGCTGAACTTAACACGTCTGAAACCATTCATTTGTAATTAGACATATAATAAAATATATTATATGTCTAAAAGTTTAAGTATTTATTTTATAAATGTGTATATATATCTACGTATATATACAATCTAAGTTACTTTGTGTTCATTTTTCTTTGTTTTTATTAACAACACATTCATTATTTTACATAAAATATATATTTTTGTTGAAGAAAACTTTCTTTCATTTCTTTCCTAGACATCCATCCTTTAGAGATACTAATTTTGGATTTCGAACAGTTATATATATAGTAAAGAACTTAGCGTCCGTATCGAAGATATATTTGATATCGATTGTTTAGTGGAATAGACTTACAATTTATTCGCGGCGAGATTTACAACCTCGTTGGTAAGCTAAACAATTGATATAACGTGGTCCTTCGTTTTTCTCTATATCTTTCTCAAATTTGGAGAAAGCATATAAAAAATTAAAGTAAATTTAAACCCCCCATCTATCCAGTTGGTGATGACCATTATGGAGTCAGGCTTCTGCTTCTTTTTTTCCTTTTGTATTACTTTAAAAACTTCGCGTCATAGTCTTTTTACTTTCCCTTATTTACTATAACTTTTGAAAGGTATATTTGATAATTAATTAATTTACAACATATTTTGTTCATGTAGATAGTTAGATCTTAGTGATTTCGATGATCTCTGACAATAACTTTAGTAAGGTATCACTTTTTAGTGACAGTGATAAATTAAACAGGATGGGATTCTAGGCTTATTAGGGAAAGTCAGGCGCAACTATTAGGTAATTTAGGTTGTTGTACACTTATTGAAGAATTAGTTTGTAAATCTGGTCTTGGAACATGTGGGGTAGTGTACCGGAGGTGGACTAACCTATCTTTGAATTTTTTTAAAGATCAGAAACATCTAGCTCAGAAAAAAATTTATTGACCTAATTAAAAATTATCCATTCCATCTCGAATGAGTTTAGTTGATGACAAAGCTCTCGTGATTTTCTTTGAAATTATATTACTACAGGTAACTTGAACTTTATATCCAATTTTTTATTCTTTGAAAATGCACAAATACACATGTAATGATGAAAACTAATGACTTGTGAAATAAATATACTATACAAGTTAGAAATAAATAACGAAACAAGCTTATCAAAATGTCATTAGAGAATAAATTGTCACCTTATTAAATAATATGATGAGTTGATAAAAGGAGGCGGGTTTAATGAGAGAGAGAGAGACAGAGAAACGATTCATTATTAATTTAATGATATGTTTTATAGAAAAGGAATTGAGCCCTGGGGGAAAACTCAGGTCAGAACTCCAAACCTCTGCTGAAACTAATCTCCCGCAAGCGGTTTATTACGCCTAAGCGCCCTTGATTGCGCGGGCGTGGATCGAACCACGTGCCCCTAATGCTAAAGGCTGCTTCTTGTATCCAGCTGCCAAAGACTGCACGCTGCCGTGGGTTTCTTTACTTTATCTACGCAAGAGTTGGGTGGATTTTATTTTACTTGCTGGCACGCGGATCCACCTTTTCAAAGGCATCTCATGACACAAAGCAACGAAGATTTAGATACGGGAAACTACTATCTCTTTATGATTTTGACCCTTCATCGCCTCGGGCATAAAGAGTGACACCATATGGCAAGGTTTCAGTCAGAAGGAGAAGAAAGGGACAAATTTAAGATGACAGAACAATCACTAAATACTATAAATTTAGTAGAAGAGAATGTGGCCGCGATGTTTAATCCCCTCACCCCTTCTATTCTGAGTCGAGCATTTGTTCATTTATTATTTAAACAGCATATTAATTCAAATATTTGTCACATATAGTAATTTTAAATTAAATGAATGCACTATTTGCACAATTTTACAATTGTGATAAACTTTACACACGCGCTCTAAAAACAACTCTTTTGTCGGTCAGAAATTTTTAGTAGAACCGTGCTTAAGGGTGGGACCGACAGCCGTAAGTGTAGTTACGGGAGAGAGCTTTAAGGTCCGGTTGTATGTCGCAAAGTAAATGCTTTTTATCACTAACAAACGGTAGATGGTAAATGGAGAAACTGGGATGGCCAATCAGATGACATGCACTTTCAGTCAGTGTCATCTGATTGGCCATCCCAGTGCCTCCATTTACCATCTACCGTTTGTTAGTAGTAAAAAGCATTTAATTTGCGACATACAACCGGCCCTTAGTGTGCTGCATCTACTGAAAATAATGACACACCTTACATCTTTTACGGAAGTTATTTTTCTTTTATGAACTAAATGGAAATTTAAATGGCGCGATCAGAAATGATATGATTAAGCAGAAACCAACAATAACCAATAATTTTCCAAAGCTTGCTTTGCACGTTCCACTCCATTCCCAAAACTTGTAGGGACTAGAACTCTCTCCTGCCTCTCTTTCTAGACTCTAACAATCCTCCAAGACCCATGTTCACAGATACCTTCGTCTCTACCCTTTGCATTTCCTTTCACCTTCAACCATTTCTCTTCAATACTTTCTCCTCTTCGGTCTGTAAAAATTTATAGCTCTTGCATTTTCCCGATGTGAAGCTATCCTTGCAAGCAATCAATTGCATTAAAAAATAAACAAATATATAAAAACATAATTAATATTTAAAGGAATCGTAGGGAGTTGGACAAGACTTTAAATTAAATTAAATACAAGTTTTGATTAAATATGCATAAATTAAATAGTACATAATATTCTTCTTAATGACATCTTAAAATAAATAATAAAAATAAAAAAAAAATTTCTTTGTTCAATTTGATTCTTTTAGTTTTTTGACAAAAAACAATTAATTTGTTTAAAAGTTTATATTTTATGTTGGTTGATGAGTTGAATGAATTGTGATAGAAAAAAGAATATTGTTTGAAATGTTTTTTCTCGTAGTAAAAAATCCTGACAAATAAGTTTAATAAATGAGCCACTGAAGAAGTTGCAAAATAGCAACGAAACGTATGGCATATTTAATCAAAACTTGTATTTAATTTAATTTAAAGTCTTGTCCAACTCCCTACGATTCCTTTAATTATTAATCATGGACACGAATAATGAAATATAATTAATATTATTTTCGATCAGACTTTGTCCTCAGTGTAGATATCAAGATTCTTTCGCTCTAAATTTAGTTTGTTGTAGACAAATCTGACGGCTATTTCTTGAAGACTAATTCAGAATTAAAAACTGAAACGTCTCTAAGATCAATTTCATTTCAATTAACAATCACCCAGAGGAGTCGTGTGGTCGAGCATGCTAGATCATTGACAACTTCTGCATCGTTGGCTTGATAACGATGTTGGAGCGGAAGCCTTAGTTCGGGCCTTGTAAAAAATTCGACCTGCTAAAACTCGGCTCCCACACTAACACTACTAAATATTAACCCTTGATAACTATCACACCCACTGGCTAAATGGACTTAGGACCGGTTGCATGTCGCAAAGTAAATGCTTTCATCAGATGACAGGAACTTTCAGTGCCTGTCATCTGATTGGTCATTCCAGTCCCTCCATTTACCATCTTCCTTGGTTAGTGGTAAAAAGCATTGACTTTGCGACATGCAACCGGCCCTTAGTATCCGTATCCAACCAAATTAAAAAAAAAAAAAAAAAAAAAAAACATTCATCTAAATTCCCTAACACAATACAGGATATGAGGTTACTAATAGTTAAAAATTCAAAAACTTAGAATCTGAAATTCAATTTGCTTAATTTGGAAATTTATTCAATTTAAATGACTAGATAAAAATCTTTTATAAAAAAAAAGACTCCGATTTCTAATCTCCGAAAAAGATATCTTAATTAAACTAAATGAGATACAAGTACTAAAGAATATATTAGTAAATTGAGCTCTGTTTTCAAAATTAAAAAAAAAATATATTTTTTTCCTAAAATTTTGAGATTTTTATCTTTCAGTGAAATTTATTCGAGATATAATTTGATTGAGCTTATATTACTAAAAGTTTCATTTTAATAATAGGGAATTCTAAAAAAATATGTATTGAATTACAAAATTTTCTTACAAAATATCACAGAGTGCGGCAAAATAATTCATCCAAAATTAAAAATTAAAAAAAAAATAATTGAAACGACTGTCTACTTAGATTTTCATTGATTATTTCATTGATTATTGATTAAGTTGCATTGATTATTATTAAATAATCCACAAGGCATTATATTCACAGGAATTATTTGACGGATTATAGTGGTGTTTCATAGAGAGGAAATAAAATTTTTTAAATTGATAAATTTGCTTCATCAAAAGCAAGAGAAAATTTATACATAGTAATTAGTTTTATTAATGTATTATAATCATATTATTATTAATATGTATCTCCTTAGAGATAATAAATACTTACTTTTTTATTGTTTTAAAACTGCCTGTTTTTAAAATATTTCTATATAAATATGTAAAATAAAAAATAATAGGTATCTTTTGAACTAATTCTAGATGATCATATACATTTCAAAATCTAGTCTTGTTTTCTCAATTACATTTTTACTTTACCATACAGAGTATGGTCAAGTATTGTAATCGTGCATGAAAAAAGTGTTTTTTTCCTTTTTTTCAAAAATATCTCAAAAACGGCTTAAACTATTTCGATTAAAAAAATTGAGCGAAACCATGGAATTTCGCTCTACAAAAAAGCTCTAATAAGTGAACATCGAAAAAATTATATTTTTCGAGATAATAATTGTTTTGTCAAAATGTCTGTTAGTTAGTTAGTTAGTTAGTCTGTGCGTTACCAAATTTGTGGACGAGCTAGCTCAAAAACTAGTTTGAATATCGAAACCAAATTTCACACGTAGTTTTGGTCCATTGAGATTAAGAGCTGATTAGATTTTGGTGCATATCGACCCAAAATTAAGGGGGGTGGGGGGGGGGTTAAAAATTAAAAATCTAGGTCGTTTGAGCAAACTCAACCAAATTTTGTATACATAATCAGTGGACCTCCAGAAGTCTAAAAATGCAAAAACTAACCGCCCAAAATGGGGTGGTGGGGGGTGGAGGGTCAAAAAATGAAAATCTTGGCCATTTACCAAACTCAATCAAATTTTGTATACATAATCAGTGGGTCCCCAGAAGTCTAAAAATGCAAAAACTAACCGCCCAAAATGGGGGGGGTCAAAAATGAAAATCTTGGCCATTTACCAAACTCAACCAAATTTTGTATACATAATCAGTGTGCCCCTAGGAGTGTAAAAATAAACCTAACTCCCCTACATGATTACAAATAATTTTATTAAATATTAATTCAAGTGAGGGGCCAGGTTGTATGGTAAAGTCAAGTGGATGGCCACATCAGAACACGTCAGCTTATTTTGTCTCAAATTTAAAGCCTAACTTGAGCCCATGACTTTATTTATTCATTAATTTGCGACTATATTTTACATATAATATTATATGGTTTGCGAGAAAACTTTCGGACCATTTGCAAAGTGTTGGCGTGAAATCAAATGAAGAGTGGCAAAGAAGATTTTTGTGCTTATCTTGGTCAAAAGTCTTTGAAATATCCAGAACTACTGTGAATGTTTATTTCCCAGTCTCTAGAGTTTTGTTCCAGGTATGAGTTCATGGATTATTATCGATTTCCATTATTTTAAATAGAATAGGAGGTGATTACGATAGATCTTTAATTAATAATTTGAGACGGGTCACCTTTTTAGGTATTGGTATTGGACGTGAATCACATTCACTCCATTTTATTTCAAAGTTTTCAAATTTCCCACGCTGATTCCGCCTTTGGGAAATTCATTTGTATTTGCTTAATTGTTTTATTCACCCCCAAAAATAATAATAATAATAACAATAATAATTTGTATTTCCATAATTAGTTAAATTAGATTTATTAAATTATATTTTATTTAAATTTTCAAACATTTCACATATATAGCTTTCTATTCAAAATTGTTAAAAACATAAAATTATAGATATCATCCGTATCCAATAAATTTAAAATAAATAATCAAATTAAAATCTACATTCAAATTTAATCTTAGAATTCGAATTGATCATAATCAAACTTGTATTTGATCAACTTATTTTGTGACGTCACTATCTCCAGAGGCTCCTCACCACAAAAACATCCAACATGTATCTTACAAGTTAACCTCATTAAAACATTCGTCGAAAATACACATTTGTATCGTTTTAAACCAAGTATCATAGTTGTTATGCATGGCGTATTGTCGTTCTCAGGTGAGTCTTGTATTTAATTTTATTTATACTCTCAAGTAATTATTTATATATTCAATTATAACTAATTCTTATTTCTTTGTTTCTCAGTTTACGCATTCTCAGTTCACGCATTCTTAATCTGACTAAATCCATCCAATAAATATCGACAATTAAATTTATCAAAAATTTACAACTTTTGATATCAAATAATAATTTAATAAATCAAAATTCTCAGAATTTACAACTCTGGAAATAATTATTTATTAAATTCACTCGAAGATCATTCGTTGATACATTCTCCAAAGCATTTCATATTCAAAGAAGCCATCTTGAAATCCAGGCTGAGTCGCTCCAAAGCGCCTTCACTTCATCCAATTTATTATTTACAAATATTATCATTACTTCAATATATGTATAATTAAAATTTTAAATTCTTTGTTAAATCATTATATAATTAAAATTCCACCTTTATATATATTAAGTTTATTTCTTGTCTTATTTGCACCTTTGACCCGCATCTGTCGACCTAAGTCATTATATTTACTTTGAGTTTAAATTGAAAGGTAGTATCCACAGTCCATACTATTAAGCCAACTTAGATAGAATATTTACATAAACCTATGGATAATCCCGGAAATTAGAGTTGTGGAATTCCCCTCGATTTCCAACCCGCCTTTTTGAATTAATAAACAAATTGTCACGTCCATAAACTGGTCCTTTCTCGCGTGATATTAATTTAAAAAATTATTTTCAAAATCTCTATCAAACTCTCAATTCATATCATTATCTCTCAAGTAGAGAAAAAACATCTCGAGCAATAAGCTTAAATTACTAGCTTAAAGAACCCAAGTAAATATTTCTATTCTTTCAATAAACCAAAGTACAAAATGGCAACCAAGAAGGCGATAAACGCGGTCACGTCTGCACTTAGGGCAAGGAAAAACGAGTTGAAAGAAATGCATGATGAAGTTGATGAATGCAATGATTACGGTGAATTAACTGAATTAAAAACTGTTATAGATGAACTTCCCATGAAATTAAAACAATTGGAGGATAAGGTCCTTGATCTGGACATTGAAAATCATTCCGAATACCTTGATCCAGTCGGCGCACTACACAAGCATCTGAGAACGATAAAACGCAATGCAGCAACAAAACTTCTGGACTTATCAACAAAGCGTGAGTCACAAAATCCAATAAACGATACAAAAAACATACCCCTCACAAACACGCGTAGAACAAAACTGCCCATTCTAACTTTACCCACATTCAACGGGGATCTCTCTAAATACCTTTCATTTTGGGAATCATTCCAAAGTAATATACATTCCAGGTCAGAATTAGAAGACTTAGATAAGTTCCAATATTTCCACAGCCTACTCCTCGATGAACCTTATGAATTCGTTAGCGGTTACATAGGTGCAGGTACGAACTATCAGGTCATGCTAGAAGCCTTTGAAAACAAGTATAGGAAAACGAACGCTCTTGTCTATTTTCATTTGGATAATATCCTCAAATTCCCCCTATAGGAAAGAGAAACCCACAATTATTACAGAAGTTAGTCAATACCGTACGCACTTCCTTACATAATTTACGCCTTTTAAAACAGCCCATAGAACATTGGGACGCTGTACTTGACAAAGTCATTCTAGACAAACTAGACAGCGATACCACTGAAAAATGGCGCATGTCCCATCCAGGCAACGAAATACCAAAATTTGATGAACTTATCACATATATAGAGCAAGTGGCAGAGGCACAAGCAATCCGTCCAATAACCTCAAATATCCAAGTTCACAACACGTCTCTCCATGTAGACAAAACAAATATCGTTCATACTTGCATACATTGCCAAGGTAGACATCCGCTCTATCACTGCCATTCATTTAGAGACTTAGATGTTCAAACAAGATTCCAGTTAGTGAATCAATACAAAATATGCAAAATCTGTTTAGGGTCACATCCCTCAACTAGCTGTAAGTCACAGAAAAATTGCCAGTTGTGCAACAAGCACAATCACAACACTCTTCTCCATTTCCCCTCCACTAGTCCTAAAAATTCCTTCCCAAATAAATTAGGTAAAAGTCCAGAGAGAGGAAATAAAAACAGCTTTCCATCTGAAAATTCATTTTCAAATAAATCAGATAAAAGTCCTCAGAGAGGGAACGAGAACAGCTCTCCATCTGAGGAATCAGAGCCCGAAAGCAAACAGAGTATTACATGTTTCACAGATTCAAGTAGTACATCTGTATTTTTACCCACAATTATGGTCGCCATCCATGACGGAGAAACGACACATATTGCACGTGCCCTAGTAGATTCAGGTTCACAGTCTACATGTGTATCCGCATCACTCGCCAACAAGCTAACATATCCGAGATATAAAACCCACATCAATATCTCAGGCATCATAGCAAATTCCTCATCAAAAATTGACCAAGCAGTTAACTTAGTGTTTTCCCCATAGAGAATCACTCTTGCAAATACGAGACAACCGCTCTCATCTTTAAAACATTATCTACTAAAATTCCGCAGCAAGGTTTCAACTTGCAAGACAAGGCATTCATTAATAATCTCAAGTTGGCCGATCCGACTTTTAATAAGTCAGCCAAAATCGACTTAATATTAGGCGGACTCGAGGCTTGTGATATTCTGACAGGTACCCGCAAAATTGTGAACGAAGATAAATCCCTGATAGCTATAGATTCTCCATTCGGTTGGATTCTTACAGGTAATTATAATCACGGTTTATCTAGGGAACAAACATACTGTTCCAATCTGTTATTAAAACGTTCCTCACAAGACTTGATTACCAAGGTTTGTGAAATCAAGGATATACCTAACTCTTCTAAGGTCATATCTCCGTTAAACAGACTCAGCGAGAATATTTTCTCCAAATCTCTCAACGTTTTTCCATCAGGAAAGTTTTCGACAGACCTCCTCTTCAAGAAATCCCCTCCTGATCCAAGAAAGTCATATTCCGGGGCTGTCAAACGATTCCCTTCACTCAAACAACGAGTCAAGAAGGATCAACCACTACATAAAAAATAGGCCGAGATATTTCACGAATATCTCAGGTCAGGGCAAACGAAAATCATTTCCAATCCGATCTTTCAAAACGCACATTATTATTCAGATTATCATATATTGATTAAAATCTCAACCCCCCCCCCCCCCCCCAAGAAGCAATGCATATAGTCTTTGATGGAAGCTTCTCTAACTCCAATGATAAATTCTTAAACCAATCTTTGTTGACAGGTCCAACCCTTCAACAAGATATAATACACCTCATGAATTTTAGATTCGACAAATAGGTCACCTCTGCCGACGTACAACAAATGTACAGGCAAATCTTAAACAACCCCTCTCACAGAGAATTTTAAAAGTTTTTGTGGAGAGATTTGGTTGATCACTAATTAAAAATAATCTTTAAACCCTCTTGTTCTGTCTTCAAATTCATTTTAGAAGAGTCCGAATACTATTGTTAAAAAATTAAATCCATTGGGAATTCAAGAACACTATCCTATCTCTGATTCTTTAGACGAGCTCGAACCTCTCACCTCAGAACATTTCTTCACAGGAAGACTATTAACAACCTTACCCGAGTACGACCTGCGTGATATTCCGATCCCTCGATTATCTCGATGACAACAGCTTCAAAATCAAACCTAAGTTCTTTGAAAAAAGAAAAAAAAAACTCGCACAATTATTGATAAATTCCATTCTCTCTAACACACTTCAAAATTGAATATCCTCACTTAATCTCACCTTCTCCTTTTGACTCATCTTTACCAAGATTCGTCAATGCCGGGGAGTATGGACGTGAATCACATTCACTCCATTTTATTTCAAAGTTTTCAAATTTCCCACGCTGATTCCGCCTTTGGGAAATTCATTTGTATTTGCTTAATTGTTTTATTCACCCCCAAAAATAATAATAATAATAACAATAATAATTTGTATTTCCATAATTAGTTAAATTAGATTTATTAAATTATATTTTATTTAAATTTTCAAACATTTCACATATATAGCTTTCTATTCAAAATTGTTAAAAACATAAAATTATAGATATCATCCGTATCCAATAAATTTAAAATAAATAATCAAATTAAAATCTACATTCAAATTTAATCTTAGAATTCGAATTGATCATAATCAAACTTGTATTTGATCAACTTATTTTGTGACGTCACTATCTCCAGAGGCTCCTCACCACAAAAACATCCAACATGTATCTTACAAGTTAACCTCATTAAAACATTCGTCGAAAATACACATTTGTATCGTTTTAAACCAAGTATCATAGTTGTTATGCATGGCGTATTGTCGTTCTCAGGTGAGTCTTGTATTTAATTTTATTTATACTCTCAAGTAATTATTTATATATTCAATTATAACTAATTCTTATTTCTTTGTTTCTCAGTTTACGCATTCTCAGTTCACGCATTCTTAATCTGACTAAATCCATCCAATAAATATCGACAATTAAATTTATCAAAAATTTACAACTTTTGATATCAAATAATAATTTAATAAATCAAAATTCTCAGAATTTACAACTCTGGAAATAATTATTTATTAAATTCACTCGAAGATCATTCGTTGATACATTCTCCAAAGCATTTCATATTCAAAGAAGCCATCTTGAAATCCAGGCTGAGTCGCTCCAAAGCGCCTTCACTTCATCCAATTTATTATTTACAAATATTATCATTACTTCAATATATGTATAATTAAAATTTTAAATTCTTTGTTAAATCATTATATAATTAAAATTCCACCTTTATATATATTAAGTTTATTTCTTGTCTTATTTGCACCTTTGACCCGCATCTGTCGACCTAAGTCATTATATTTACTTTGAGTTTAAATTGAAAGGTAGTATCCACAGTCCATACTATTAAGCCAACTTAGATAGAATATTTACATAAACCTATGGATAATCCCGGAAATTAGAGTTGTGGAATTCCCCTCGATTTCCAACCCGCCTTTTTGAATTAATAAACAAATTGTCACGT
>JALMQS010000843.1:0-172916 GCA_024734495.1 Forficula auricularia | reverse complement strand
GATGTTAATTGATATATTTTTTTATAAAAAATTATAAGTTGACCAAGTTGGTTATTTAGACTTACAGTTATACACAAAATGCGGTACACATATGTGATCGAACCAAGCCTTGTCAAAAATAAAAAATTTCTTTTAGCTTCATGCGAATTTTTAACGTGCCTGGACCCAAAAGTTTCAGAATGAAAGTAATGAGTTTATATAAATCTTTTCTATATATTACATTATAATTAGATATTTGACCCTTATGTGAGGTCATCATATATCCCATCATTATTTATTTACAAACAGAAAATCCAAATTAGAATCTAATTACTTTTAAATCACATGCATTTTTTCATTCAATCAAATTATACAAATTCTTATTAAAAAAATTTTCAAAAAAGTTTCTATACATTAAGTTCAAGAAAACAACTGTTGGCTCATATCACACAGGATAGATGTATAAATATTGGAAAGAAACATACAATCTCTTTTAAAATTGATAGCCTTATCACCTGCTATTTTTATATATAGCATTTCGGCTATGGATCTTTTATAGAAGTTATCAATCTTGACCAATATTTTCGCATTATCGTAATCAAAAGAATGACTATGTTCGGCTGCGTGGGTGGAGAGTGCAGTGTTGGTCTTTTTATTTCGAACACTTAATTTATGCTCATATACCCTAATTTTTAGTGAACGTGAACTTTGCCCTATATAGGTGCTAGAATTTGATGGACAATCTAGACAGTTAATTTGATAGACAATATTATTACATAATTCTCTAGGGGTTGGATCTTTATTATTAAATAAAAATTGAATATTGTCTATATTTTTGTGGGCAATGTTCACGTTGTAAACTTTAAAAAGTTTTCTTATTTTTTCGGATATGCCGTGAATATAAGCAACAGAATAGTATGGTCCGACCTGGTTATTTGAATTATTATTATTTGTTAAAATGTTAACATTGTCATTTAAATTATTTTGTTTATTTGAGAATTCTCTGATTGTCCTATTAATAATGTGCATAGGGTAATTATTCGATACAGCCATGTCTATGTAGTTCTCAATATTTTTTTGCCTAAACTCATCATCACACAAAACAAAAATTCTCCTCAAAAAATAGTTCAGACTATTGATCTTATATAGGAAAGGTATGTTGGAGAGGTAGTTGGATATCCTTCCACTATTTGAAGCCTTTTTATATATATCAAATGATAGTGAGCCATCGCTTTTCTTTATTATTTCCAAATCCAAAAACGAAATCCTATCATCCCTCTCTACCTCAAAAGTAAATTTGATATCTGGATGGAATTCATTAAAACCTTTAAGGATTGTTGAAATAGAGCATTCAGGCACACAAGAGACAGAATCATCGACATATTGCAAATAAAACACCAAACCCAGAGGTTCAACGCATTGATGGTAAAACTTTCTTATCACAATTTCTGCAGCAATTGGACTTAAGGAACCTCCCATAGGGAGTCCTCTTAACTGTAAATAAATTTTGCCACGGAAACTGAAATAGTTCCTAAATAGGCAAATATTCAAAGCTTCTTTGAATTTAGCCAAAGGCATCAACGTAAATTCACAAATTTCACCCCAATACTCCTCAACACAGAGCATAAAAAAGTCTAAAGGGATGGATGTAAACAAACTCTCAACATCAAAAGAAATCAGGACTTGTCCCCGGGGTATGATAATATCTTTTAGTCTATTTTTAGTTGTAATGGAATTTAACACTTTATAATTATCGTTTGCCGTGAGGCATTGTAAAATACTGGCTATATACTTTGATAACTCAGAATTAGCATAATTTACCGTGGAGACTATCGGTCTATATGGATGGTCAGGGTAGGCGCCCTTATGTATCTTGATGACAGAGTATATTTTAGCTAAGGTGGTGTTTTTTGGATTCAATTTATTGTAGGTCTTTCTATCAATTAAATCATCATTTAGGCAACCTGTCAAAAATTCTTTAATTTCACCTTCTAATCTGCTAATTGGTATATGTTTAATTTCCTCATATGTATCTTTATCCGATAAGAGAGATATCATATTGTGATTATATGACTCAGTTGTAGTAATAACCGAGACTTTTGATTTATCCGATTGGGTAAACGTTATTTGAGGGTTGGATTTTTTATATCTGATAGTCTTAGCTATATCTGAAAGTATAGACCTGTTACCATTTTTACATGCATCATTTATATTATTATTATTTTTATTTCTAAAGTTGGTGAAAATGTTCGCTACCTTAGATCTTAGTAGGGTTTTCTGACAATCATCGAATTCTCCAAATCGGACTACATACTCGCAATCTGTTAGGCTTTTTATAATATTACCATTCAGTTTACTTATATTGATAGGTCCTGGTGAGAATTTGGGTTCAAAATTCAAAGTATTCAACACATAGTCTGGTATATTTTCATTAGTCAGATTGACAACTCTATTTGTAACCGGTTGACTATTATTAATAAGTTTATCAAGTTTTTTTGTAATATTAGAATGAAATTTTATATATAGGTTATTGTTTTTTCTATTTATCCAATTTTTGTATAATGAAAATTCATTTGAATCAATTATGGTTTCTATCGTGTGTGATATTCTTGCTATATTAGATTCTAAGTGATGTAAGTGTGAATATGTATGCTCAATTTCTAAATTAAGCAATGCCGACTTGAACCGGTTCAGACAATTATATGCCTTGTTAGAGTTAGTTTTCAGTGTAAGATTAAATACATTCTTTACACTAAAATTAATGAAATTAGGATTAACACTATGATCTTTGCACTTATTCAAGAAATATAGTCTATTTTTGAACTTCTGTTTCTTAGTTATTAATCTTGTTACTTCCCTGATTTTTCTCTTGAGGCAGGCACCATACTTTTGCAGCAGTTGTTGAAGCATGTCTGTTGATCTCAGTTGTATGAATATTGTAAGAGTTCGTGGCTGTGATGAAACTATACTAGATGAAGGAGGAGGTATCAGCCAAAGATGGAATCACTGGGTTCAATAAAACACCTTTAATGAGACGTTTCGGCCTAAATTTTATTTGGCCATCTTCAGTCAATTAGGCTAAAAAATTTTTTTACAAATGGATGTTAATTGATATATTTTTTTATAAAAAATTATAAGTTGACCAAGTTGGTTATTTAGACTTACAGTTATACACAAAATGCGGTACACATATGTGATCGAACCAAGCCTTGTCAAAAATAAAAATTTCTTTTAGCTTCATGCGAATTTTTAACGTGCCTGGACCCAAAAGTTTCAGAATGAAAGTAATGAGTTTATATAAATCTTTTCTATATATTACATTATAATTAGATATTTGACCCTTAAGTGAGGTCATCATATATCCCATCATTATTTATTTACAAACAGAAAATCCAAATTAGAATCTAATCACTTTTAAATCACATGCATTTTTTCATTCAATCAAATTATACAAATTCTTATTAAAAAAATTTTCAAAAAAGTTTCTATACATTAAGTTCAAGAAAACAACTGTTGGCTCATATCACACAGGATAGATGTATAAATATTGGAAAGAAACATACAATCTCTTTTAAAATTGATAGCCTTATCACCTGCTATTTTTATATATAGCATTTCGGCTATGGATCTTTTATTTTTGACAAGGCTTGGTTCGATCACATATGTGTACCGCATTTTGTGTATAACTGTAAGTCTAAATAACCAACTTGGTCAACTTATAATTTTTTATAAAAAAATATATCAATTAACATCCATTTGTAAAAAAATTTTTAGCCTAATTGACTGAAGATGGCCAAATAAAATTTAGGCCGAAACGTCTCATTAAAGGTGTTTTATTGAACCCAGTGATTCCATCTTTGGCTGATACCTCCTCCTTCATCTAGTATAAAGACGATTAGTGTGTTAATACAATATAACAGGGCTGTCCAACTCGTGTGTGATTCATCTCTTAATAAAATTAAGCATAAAAATAAAGGCTTTAACAGTTTCATTACTTATAACTTTTTTAATTAAATAATTATTTTTATAATAATAATAAAAATCTTTATTAGCTAATTTCAGCTATAACATATACAATAATAATATGCAAGAACATACAATGATAATATGACAAAAACAAAAGAAAACAATACAATTTAACAATACAATACAATAATGAAGCAATCACAATACAACATTATAATTTTGTGGAGATTCCACAACAAGATTATCTTTTTCGAAATTAAGAATTCCAACAATCGCTCCTTAAATTCCTGGATTCTTGTGACTTTTCTAATCTCACTCGGCACTTTATTGTAATCGGACAAACCCCTATAAAATAAAATCCTAAATTTTTTATTTGTCCTACAAATATCAATCGGGAAATTCTCCCCACCTCTCAAATCATAACAACTACCTTCGTTCGTATATTTTAATTTTTCTCTTAAATATTCCGGTGCCAAACCGTTCCTTATCCTGAAAATCATAATCAGCGAATTACAATATATAGTCTCTTTTACATTGAGCAAATTCAGCGTATTCAACATCATATTAATACTGGTGTATCTATGACATTTTAATATGCAAAAATATTTTATTTCAGCAATGTGTGTACTAATAATAATGAGAAGGAAACTGCTTCTTAAAAAATATCTTGAGTTGAAAGGAAAAACAAAAACAAAAAAACAGAAATATCCATTGGTAGATGGATATTTCGCAGAGAGTCTCGAGCGTTTATCCAAAATGGACCATTTAATTAAAAGTGATGGAATTCCTCATGGAAAAAATGTCTCTGTTTATACCTACAATAAAAAAAGAGACAGAGAAACTTAAAAAGCAAAATCTTTTATAGACAAACCACCCCCCACATTCTTACCAGAACATTCAAATAGAAGAAAATCTAGAACACTATCAAATATTTATGATTAAGAATTCTAACAAAAGAACAAAAAAAAAAAAAAAAATGAAATCTTGACTTCAAATTGTATATAATATGATCTATAAAATGTTTACAACCAAACATTCATTTAGGAGTAGTCAAGATACTAAAGTCAGAATTTTTTTAAGAATCTGAGAACGTTTTCCAAATGAGGAGAATCACCAAACAATATGTTAAAATATATCGCTCATGGGCTGCAATAGTGGCACAACTCAAAAAATGCCATTTTTTGACTAAATACATATCACAACGTGAAAACCTAAGTTCTTTTAAGCAGCAATACTTGCATATCTCTTAGTTTAATATTTGACTGCTAGATGAAAGAAGTGGCTCTAATCCATTTTCTATTTCCTTATTAATATGGGTTGCAATACTGACTTTTCTTAGTAATCTGTCCATTGTTTGGTGGAACACCTGCACTTTCCAGGCGCCAATAGTGTCACTTTTTTGAGTTGTGCCGGTGTTGCACACATACTACTCTGGGCAATAAATAGTAAGACTTTGTTCTTAATTTTAAAATTCTTTATTTATTCTTCCAAATCTATTTCGTCCCCCTCAAAGTAATCCCCCGGCCTCAATACACTTGCGCCAACGTTTTTTCCAATCCTCGAAACAGTTGTTAAAGCCAATTTCCGAAATAGTCTTCAATGCGCGTAACGATTCGCGTTTAATATCTTCAATTGACTCAAAACGGTTTCCCCGGAGCGGTCGTTTGAGTTTGCTGAACAGCCAGAAGTCACAAGGAGCTAAATCAGGCGAATACGGTGGTTGTGGAACGATATTGATTGAATTTTTGGCGAAAACTCACGAATAATCAATGCAGTATGCGAAGGTGCATTATCGTGGTGCAAAAACCAAGAGTTGTCGGCCCATAATTCCAGCCTCTTTTTACGAATAGCTTCGCGCAAACGGCGCATAACACTCAAATAGTATTCCTTGTTGACAGTTTGGCCAGTCGCAAGGAATTCTGAGTGCACCACAACTCGATAATCGAAGAAAACTGTCAACAGGATCTTGATTTTTGACTTGTTTTTCTCGACCCTCTTTGAACAGTTTGTACCAATCAAAAACACTTGCTCGCGACATACAATTATCACCGAAGGCCTTTTGCAACATTCTGAACGTTTCGGCACCAGAAATTTGATTCCGCACACAAAATTTAATGGAACTTCTTTGTTGAATAATTTCACTCATTGTAAAAATCGCCGAATGCACTTTTTGTACTTCAGAAAGACAAGCGTATACTAAACACCAATGATTATTTTGATGTGATATTTGGCACAGATGTCACTGACAGTCATAACAACCTAGAAAAAATATATTTCAACGAATGGGTTTCCGCGCGAAATTTAAATTAAAAAGTCTTACTATTTATTGCCCACAGTAGTATATCGTTTTCTTTCATGACATATTTCGTGTTATTCCAGTGTTGCAGAATATTTTTGTTTTATCTCTTTTGTTCATACAAATTGTGCCGTTTTTGCTATTAATTTATTACTATTATAACGCCTTTTATTCGTCAAATTTAAGAGTAAAAAGTGAGAAATAAATGAAATGCCTTCACAACATATAGGTATGACTTGGTTAAACACCCTCGGACTAGCAAACTTTGCTCATGTTTAATGATTCATGCAAAATCTGACGAACAATTTCCTTGTCGATTCCTGTAATTTGAGCAAGATCTTGGATACTCAGACTACGATTTTCGCGAATCAATTTACCAATTTTTTCTATGTTTCGGCACAACTCAAAAATTTCAAAAAAATCAGTACAATACTGGCACAACTCAAAACTATGATAAAAAAAAGCAGTATGGGAAGTAATAAACTAAATTTATCAAATTATAAACTGAACCCTTAAGGAAGGGCATAAGTGTATACCTATTTTTTATTTATATAACTAAATCTTTATCTCATCATTTAAGAGCATGGTTTACGATCATAAAATCTTTAAACGCATTTATCTCAAAACTTGATTTTTTGAGTTGTGCCACTATTGAAGCCCACGAACAATTATATCTATAGGTACTATTATTTTCATTAAAACTTTACTATTATTTTAATTAGTATTTCATCTAGAGATGAATGAATGTAATTTCATTGAAATATCTTTAAAAAAAATTACTTTTTTCACCCTTTGAAAAGTAGGTAAATGGGTTATCACCAGTTAGTCGATTTTGATAGAAAAATAAAATTTCATTTTCATTAAAATTTTATTATTATTTTAATTATTATTTCATGTAGAGATGAATGGATATAATTTCATTGAAATATTTAAAAAAAATAAATAAAACACATTTTTCACCCTTTGAAAAATCAGAAAAGTAGCAAAGGGTCTCCCCTTATCATCAGTTAGTCGATTTTGATAGAAAAATAAAATTTTACCATTATTTTAATTAGTATTTCATGAAGAGATGAATGGATTTAATTTCTAATAATTTTTATTTGCAC
Organism: Forficula auricularia; assembly: GCA_024734495.1. Taxonomy (NCBI): domain Eukaryota; kingdom Metazoa; phylum Arthropoda; class Insecta; order Dermaptera; family Forficulidae; genus Forficula; species Forficula auricularia. The sequence goes on along the minus strand of JALMQS010000843.1, from coordinate 165,569 downwards.
TTGGGTTCAACTCCTGAGGGGGCGAACACTTCTGAAATATTAATTTAATATATCTACTTTGATCCAAGATTATAATTGACCTTTGCTTCTAAAAGATTTATAAAAATAAAAATAAAATATCGGCAATTTATAACTCCCCCCCCCCACCACGGTAATATTTAAAATTTTTTGAAAAATTACATCATCTCCATAAGAGTTTGGAATTGATGCTAAAATCAGATTATTTTCAATAGGACAGAAAACATAAAATGGCTTGTTTGCGAAACATTAGTTACACTTATATCCTGCAATTCTTTAAAATCATCGTACCAATGTTTTTCTTTCAAATCAGTCCACCAAAAAATCTTACCTTACGAAATAAATAAATAAATAACATTTATCAGTAATGAAGCTTTTATTTTTGTGATTAATTTTATTAAGAGTTTAAATTTTAATAAAATCACCCATAATTTAAGAGCCTCGACATCGAGGGGTGAACCGTGACCTAAAATTGTGTACACCTACTTCCACTTCTACTTTCATTTCGAAGTAGAAGACAATATATGCCAATGGATTATTATCTAATGAATTCCAAAGTAATTCCAAAGACGGTGTACACCTAATTCCAATCGCGGCTCACCCCTCGCTCGACATTAACTGTTAGGAACTCAAAATTCCTATAGCTATTTCATTAAGGGGTTGAGAGTAATTAGTAATTAAAAATTATTTTTACTTCACTTTAATTAGTAATAAAGTTGTTAAAGTTCTTATTTTTGTGATTAATTTTATTAAGAGTTGAAATTTGACAAAAATCACACATAATTAATTATAATTATTTATTGAACACGAATAAATAATACAATAAAACTACGACGTTTCGATTGACTTATTCTGAGATCGTTCTCAAGTAGGAGCAGTTTCTCTTTAATTAAAAAAAGTTAATGGTGAAATGATTATTATTATCACTGACAAACTGAATGAACTAGTCCCACAGAAGAATAAAAGCCGAGGGGTAAACCGCGATCGGAATTAGGTGTACACCTTTGGAATTATGTGGAATTATTTTGGAATTCATTAGAAAATGCCCCTTCATCTATTGTCTTCTATTTAGAAATGGAAGTAGGTGTACACGATATTAGGTCGCGGTTCACCCTTCGATAAAAACTATCTACGCAGTCACTTCTTCATTATTTCTATAGGAAGAAAGGAGGATGATAAGTATCCGGTAAATCATTCTGTTGATTAGAGTTCTTATCGATTGAGAGGAATCTTATGCAAATTTTCATGAGCTATTTTCTTAAAGTACTTCCAACATTGTCTATACAGGATCGAAAAAGGTTTGAAAGAGAAATCCAAGTCATAAAAAGAGTTTTATGGAGAGTAGAGAGAGAAACAACTCTTCAAATGTATTTATACGTCTGTTTCCAGTTCTTTATACTCAAATGGACCAATATATGTAGATAAATGTTAACAGCTTAATAATTAAATGTAATATACTATATATATTTGTCTAGATTAATTTGTAACAACGCTTAGAGAAATTTCTCTAAAAAAATTACTGTCTTGCCTAGAATCGAACCTACGAACTCTTGAGCTAAGGTCATTAGCTTTAACCACTAGACCAATCTAACATTAATATCTATACCATGATTTCTGTTACTAAAACTATAAATTTTTGATTTAGACTTTGTGTCGAGATAATATTGTATTCATTTGAACTCGAATGAAAATGAAAAACACTACACGAATAGATTTTAAATTAAGAAACATTAAATATATATTAATTAACGAGGCAAATTTGAAATATAATTGTCAGCTCGGATTTTAAACTGATGGCTCCAATCGATTTTCATTAACCAGAGAAATTTGAAATATAATTGTAATTTTGAAATGAAAGACTCCAATTCATTTTAAATTAAGAAACATTAAATATATTTTTTGTAATTAATTAAATTAATTGAATCGCGTAAATTTGAATAATTTCCATGATTCAGCCTGCGAATTTTTTGCAGTTCATAAATCATTTCATTATTTTTGTTTTGAAAAGGAAAAATGAAATTTAAATTTAAATTTTAAATTTAAATATATTCATAATTATTCCCCCCCCCCCATCCACTCAAAAATTAAAGAGGCGAAACTTTTAAGAGACGATGTATTTTCGGTAGTTTACGGGTATACATTTGGAGTGTGGTTTTTTAAGAGGAATAACATTTTTTGGACCGAGACGCTGCCCGCCAGGGTACCAGCTCGGAGGGCCGAGCTTCGAGGGCGTGCCGAAGCTCGTTGTAATATAATAATTGGCTTGCGCGACGAGGACCTCTCTTAATGTGTGACTTAATTTATGGATGGCCTCTTGTCATAGGAGGCGACTAAAAGGGGTTGGACGTGAGGCTAACAGAGCCCTTCTCCATAAAAATCTTCCCACTTAGTTAAGTATCGCATCGTTTCGAAATTTGATGATAATCAAGCATTTTCTATTGAGAAATTTCAAAATTCACCCGAGTGAAGTACGAATTAGGGATTGCAATCCGGAAAACCAGATCCGGCATGATTCCGGTAAATTAAAAAAAATGCATACAGGCCGATTCTCTTATTTATGAGTAAGGTCAGGGGGGTAACTGGGGCCTGGGGTCCTGTAACCCCAGAGCTTTTTAATTTTACCGCATTTTTTTTAGCGCAATTCACTTTTTCTATTGGTGGGAAATTTTCAGTGTTCCTGAATTAGAGAAATTTCTTTAAGTTTATTTTCTACTTAAGTACTTTGTTAAGTTAATTACTTATTTACTTATTTACCTAGTTATGTGCTTACTTCTTACCTAGTTGCCTTACCCAGTTACTTGAAAATATTGAGACTTGAGTAAGTACTTAATTAAGGCTTTCTTAAGCATAAGGAACTTATTTAACTTTATTTCAATGGGTAATATGAAATTATTTTGTTTAGTTGTTTGATTTATGATACTTTTTTTGAATTTTCTGTAATAAAAATCGATTTTAAAAATTATACTTGGCGTTTAAACTTATCTAGCTTAAAAAATTCAATAGAATAAAAAAAATTTTATTTGTTGCATTTAATTTTTTGAAGTCGGTTTTTATTTTTTTCTTAAAAATTTTTATTTTTCTCTTTTTAGTGATGTTATTAATAGTGATCATATCATCAGAACTTGACCAAATTAATATGACACCATCCCTAAGACACCCCCTTTCGTATAAAAAAAGAACCATCGAAATCGGTTCATAAACAAAGAGGTTAGGTCTAAACAAACCTAATAAAAAAGGTCTAATACCTATGAAAAAAAATCGAAAAAAATGGGACCAATCGGAAGCTAGACTGGTCCCAATGCAAAAAAAAATTTCAAAATCGGTTGACAATTGGCGGAGATTTGGGGTAACATAGGCACAAAAAAAAAAAAAAAAAAAATTCAGTCGAATAGAGAACCTCCTCCTTTTTTGAAGTCGGTTAAAAAAAGCAAGCCAGAGAGAAATATCTTGAATCTTTTTCGAATAGACTCTTAATTTGAATGGATGGCAAATGAGGGATCGGGATTCGGATAAATTATTAGATACATCTACATCTATATACATGATATTTTTTTTCTTTCTAATCTACTTTTTAACAATTATATAGTTAGAATGTATAATTCGTTTGTGTCAAGAGATCAATAGGCGAGCTCTCGAAGGGGTCCAGATGTGAGTGGCTCCTGAGTTGCTTCTGCTTCGGATGCTGATGATGATGATTATCATCATCATTACCATCAGATCAGGTGCTTTATTATGTTTGGCTTAACTCGATTAATTTCTTTCAAGGCCAGATTGTAAAAATAATTTCTTTTGAATTCTTAGAATAAAATAAAAGAGACAGAAGAAGAAAAAAATCAAACTAACAATTCGAGAAGAAGAAACTCCAGCCAACGATGCAACGTAATCATAATTAATTACATTCGAGATATATTTTAATTTAAGCCTATTTGGAAAGATGATGGATGTTTAGTGCTTGTTTAAACAAAGAAAATAATATTCACTTTTGTATTCCGCGAGTTCAACAAACCATTCAGTCATCGTCGAGTAGGGGCGATTCTTTTCGCCAGGAATATGAAAAATTGGAGGAAATTAGGCAAAGATTTCTATTAAATTAAAAAAAAACCTGATATAGCCATAAATTTGGCCACTCTCTTGTTGGTTATAGTATGGTCTTTTATTAAAAGTATGAGGCTCGCAAGGAGCAAAAATGATTACACGCGGGATGTAAAATTTTAGTGAAATTTACTTTTATATGCTTTCTCCAAATTTGAGAAAGATATAGAGAATACAAATTTTTTAAGAAAAAATAAAAACCGACTTCAAAAAATTAAATGCAACAAATATAAAAATACACTAAAAGGTATAAAATAATTATTATCTTATTTAGTTACAACTAAACGACGAAATATTAACACGAAATTACTTTTTAAAGTCGGTGCCAAACAAACTATACCTATAAGTGATGGTACCCGCCAAACGTACTAAGTAAGATCCGTCGAGTGCGATTCATAAAAGGTATATGTTTGGCACCAACTTCAAAAAGTAATTTCGTGTTAATATTTCGTCGTTTAGTTGTAACTAAATAAGATAATAATTATTTTATACCTTTTAGTGTATTTTTATATTTGTTGCATTTAATTTTTTGAAGTCGGTTTTTATTTTTTTCTTTAAAAATTTTTATTTTTCTTTTTTAGTGATGTTATTAATAGTGATTATATCATCAGAACTTGACCAAATTAATATGACACCATCCCTAAGACACCCCTTTCGATAAAAAAAGAACCATCGAAATCGGTTCATAAACAAAGAGGTTAGGTCTAAAAACAAACCTAATAAAAAGGTCTAATACCTATGAAAAAAATCGAGAAAAAAATGGGACCAATCGGAAGCTAGACTGGACCCAATGCAAAAAAATTTTTCAAAATCGGTTTACAATTGGCGGAGATATGAGGTAACATAGGCACAAAAAAAAAAATTCAATCGAATAGAGAACCTCCTCCTTTTTTGAAGTCGGTTAAAAACGAAGGACCGGGTTTATATCTATTGCTTAGCTTAACAACGAGGTTGTAAGGCTCGCCGCGAATAGGATGTAAATTTCTTCCACTAAACAATCGATATCAAATTATATCTTCGATAGGGACGCTAAGTTCTTTAACTATATATACCTGTTCGAACTCTTAAGCCCAAAATTAGTATCTTTAAGGATGGATGTCTATAGGAAAGAAATGAAAGATAAATTTCTCTTTAACAAAAACTATATTTTAATGTAAAAAAATGTGTTGTTAATAAAAACAAAGAAAATGAACTTGAAATTAACTTAGATTGTATATATACGTAGATATATATACACTTTATAAATAAATACTTAAACTTTTAGACATATAATATATTTTATTATATGTCTAATTACAAATGAATGGTTTCAGACGTGGTAAAAGGGCAGCCTCTGAATTATCTGCGCTTGGAGAGATGAATAGGTGTTCTTTTGTTTCAGAACCAATGATGAGAATCGCTTTTGAGTGTAGGTACCTTTTGGTGTACACACTTTCAATAATGTAAAACCTTCAGAGAATTGGTTGTACTTTCAGTAAACCTTCATTGAACCTTCATTGAACCTTCAGTAATAATAAGAAACAAATACAAATTGATTATTATTAATTAGAGACCTTTAATATATATTAGCACAACAAAGAGAAAACGTTCAGGCCACTTTTTTGATTGCTTGCTTATTTCAAACTATAACTTACTTTTATTTAGTTAATAAACTAAATATTGATTGACTATGACGAAAAATATATAGTCGAATGAATATCATCATCATCATTGAGTATACAGTCCTAAGACTGGTTTGATGCAACAATCCGTCTCCACTCGACTCTGTCCCCCGCCAGCTGTTTAACCTCTCTAAATGTCTGGCATCCCATATCCCCAATTATTTGGTTGAAATATTCTAATCTGGTTCTTCCCCTTCCCCTTTTCTTTCCCACCTCCCCTCCAAGATATCCCTAAGCAGTCCCCCATGTCTCAGTGTGTGCCCCATCATCTGACCTCTTCTCTTCTTCAGACTCTTCCACAAGGTTCTTCTTTCTCCGATTCTTCCAAGAACTTCTTCATTTGTAATTTTATCCATCCATTTGATATTCATCATTCTTCTGTAGCACCACATTTCGAAAGCCTCTAATCTCTTTCTCTCCTCTTCTCTAATTGTCCAGGTTTCACACCCGTACATGGCTATGCTCCATACATATGTCTTCAATAGCAACTTCCTGTTTGCTAAGCTGATTGAGGAGGAGCATAGTAGTTTTTGTTTTGTATTAAACCCCATTTTTGCTTGGGCAATTCTTGATTTAATTTCGTTTTTGCTCCTCCCATCCCATGTTATTTTACTTCCTAGGTAGCGGAATTCCTTAACTCCTTCTAGGTTTTCTTGGTTAATTTTGATGCATTCCTGTCTCGTTTGTTCTTTTTTTGTACATACTAGGACCTTGGTTTTATTCTTGTTTATTTTCATTTTGATTTCTTCTATTAGGATTTGGTTAATTCCATTCAAGGCGTCCTCTAATTCTTTTTATTGCTTCCTAGAAGGGCAATGTCATCGGCGAATGAATATACCAGCGTAAAATGTGGTGCGATATTGTCCGAGATGTTTACTCGATGCAGTTTGAAATAAGAAGAATGGCAAATTATGATATTAGAAGGAGCTTGGGTTCAAAAAGGATGCATCTTAGGGATGTTTCTAGGCCCCAAAAATCCCTAGAGCCGAGAAAGCGAATTTGCGTGGTTTTTGAATTTTCTAATGTTTACTTATATCTAACCACTTGTATTATAAATAATTATTTACGAAAGAACCCTCCCTCATCTTAATTTTTGACCCCATTAGCAATTAATAATAGCTTCTTTTAATTATCAGACTATTCTATTAGAAATATCAACTTTCTTTGATGTTTGTTTGAAAATATTTTTGATCCCCCCGCCCCTCCTTTTGGTCATCATCAATTTAACATAGTGAGCCATTTTCATAAAGTCGTATAGTAGACTGCATATGCGAAATTTCGTACAAATCGATGAAAGGGTCTAGGACTTATATTGATAGTTCTATTACTCTCCCCGAATTCCGATTATCTTGAATGAATGTCTCTAGGTGGACTTCGATTCTCTAAAACAGAAAATATAAAATAATATTTTTATTTGATATAATAAACTGATGTGGCCATCCACATGACTTTACCATACGCTTGGCCTATCTCTTATATTTAATATTTACTAAAATCATTTATAATCATTAAGGGGGAAGGGTCAAAAAGCTAGAAATCTAGGCCCTTGGACCAAACTTTCAGTCTCCTTGGGTGCCCACTGATTATGTATTCAATACTTGGTTGAGTTTGTTCCAAGGGGCTAGGATTTTTTATTTTTTGACCCCCCCCCCTCCAATTTCGGACCCCTGAAAATAAAATAATCTTTTCGTTGTTATAAGTTTATTATATAGTATATTAGATTATTTTTTCATTTTTTAAATCTTATAATTTTAATTTTTAAACCACACGCCCTCATGTGAAATTTTGTTTTGATATTCACACTAGTTTTCGAGCTAGTGCGCCCACAAAAATTTGATAACGTACTACTTAACAGACATACAGACATTTCGATAAAACATTTTTTATCTCGAAAAATATAATTTTTTTGATGTTCACTTATTAGGGCTTTTTTGTAGACCGAATTGCTATGGATGCGCCCAATTTTTTTTAATAAAAATAAATTCAGCCGTTTTTGGAGATTTTTCGAAAAAACGAAGCAAAAAAAGCACTTTTCCATGCACGATTACAATACTTGAACATACAGGGTATGGTAAAGTAAAAAATAAGCTGACGTGTTCTGATGTGGCCATCCACTTGACTTTACCATACACCCTGGCCCCTAAAAATTATTTATAATCATGTAGGGGGGGGGGTTAGTTTTTGCATTTTTATACTTCTGGTGTCCCACTGATTATGTATACAAAATTTGGTTGAGTTTGGTAAATGGCCAAGATTTTCATTTTTTGACCCTACACCCCCCCCATTTTCGGCGGTTAGTTTTGCATTTTTAGAATTCTGGGCGTCCAATGATTATGTATACAATATTTGGTTGAGTTTGCTCAAACGGCCTAGATTTTTAATTTTTAACCCCCCTCTACCCCCATTAATTTTGGGTCGATATGCACCAAAATCTAATCAGCTCTTAATCTCACATGGACCAAAACTACGTGTGAAATTTGGTTTTGATATTCGCACTAGTTTTTGAGCTAGCTCGTCCACAAAAATTTGGTAACGCACGGACTAACTAACAGACAACCAGACGTAACAGACATTTTGACACAACAAATTATTATCTCGAAAAATATAATATTTTCGATGTTCACTTATTAGAGATTTTTTGTAGAGCGAAATGCTATGGTTTCGCTCAATTTTTTTAATCAAAATAGTTTCAGTCGTTTTTGAGATATTTCGAAAAAAAGAAGGAAAAAAAACACTTTTTTTCATGCACGATTACAATACTTGACCATACCCTGTATGGTAAAGTAATAATCAATTTTGATGTGGAAATTGGAGGCATCTAAGGACAGGAGCTCACCAGAATGTCCTAAACTTAAAGTTTTGTCTTCCAAAGCCTTCAATTTCCACATCAAAATTGAATATTACTTTCATTTTTATAAATAAAATAAAATGAGGACATCAGAATTTTTGAATGCAATTAAAAAAAAATTTTTAATTCGAATTCCTAGGTATGTAAAAACTAGAAGATATCAGTATTAAAAATTTCAATACATTTTCCTTTTTATTCTATACTTATGTAGATTTAACAATAAAATCTTTCAAAAACACATAGTATATATTAAATAAAGCTTTTATTTAAGGAACTTAAAGCTAGATATACTTTTAATTTATTTCTATACATGGGTTGGGGGTGTAAAATTTAATTTTCTCAAGATTTTATTCATCGTTTATTTTATTTAAGTTAAATTTAGTGTATTTCAAATGAATTTATTTTTATTATCGGTAGAATCTATTCGATTAATTAAAAATGTTTCGCGTGTAGAAAAAAAAGGCGGCGGGAGACAAGATTTTTCAATTAGAAAAATTGCTCGTGCACAAGAGAGCAAAGAGTTTATTTTGGCGCCTTCTTTATTTATGATGACTACCCCTTGGAATTAAAATCCTTGTAAAACAATTTCCTTAATAAAAGAACGAATTAAAAAAAAAAGAGAATAAAATAAAATAAAATTCAATTTTCCATTTGGTCGCGTTGTTAGCACCCTTTTGGTTCTTTCAGTCACACCCTTCACTATCTTTTCTAATGCCTTAAAAAAAGATTCTCTTCACATATCGAACGTTAATCACGTGACGTGATTCCGCGACATTTCAGTCCCCGACAAAATATTCTTCAGACAAAATATCTCATGACATGCATTAGGGCTAGATATACCTGGAGATTTATTTTTCACCGTATCTTCGGTGTGGATCCCATAATATTTCCCAAAAACTTAATTCCTATCTCATTCTCTAGGAAAATTTTTTGACTTGAACTTTTACTTGGACCACTTTTTTGCTAAAAATATTAGATTTATAAATATTCCTCACAAAAATATAGTCTATTTAATTTATTAGATATTTAAGAGTTTTTGTCATACAAATAATAGTATTAAAAAAAGTCATATATATACTACGGTGCAAAAAAATCGACCCACTAATAATAACTTGATTAAATAGCAAATTATTTTTAAAATTTTTACAAATATACGATATAATTTGTTCTATTAACTCTTAAACTAACATATTCAATAAATATTGTTGATAAATAATTTTTCAATTTTATAAAAATAAGTGAAATTAAATTAAAAGATACAATTACAAATTATCATACTTTTTCAATATTACTTTAATTTAAATAAAGTTTTAATAAAAGATCAAATTCCATTTGAAATATCAATAAAATGAATAATTTTGAATTAAGCATCATTGATAGAAAGATAAAATATACAAAATGGATATTTCTCAAGTTCAAGCAGTTCAAATTGTGTGCATAATTAATCAAGGGCTAAGTCAACGACAAGTGGCAAGTACACTTGCAATAAGCAATAATTTCAATAATGTATGGTTCTTTGTAAAAAAATTAAAAATGATTTACTATTTAATAAAGTTTTTATTGGTGGTCGATTTTTTTGCACTTCAGTGCATATATATCAAAATAAAAGTCCTTAAGAAGTATTGTAAATGCCCCTTGGTACATCAGAAGTTAGTGACCTGCACCGAGACTCTACACCTCGATGCAGTCACAGAAGAAATCCGCCAAATATGCCGATAGACACCACCAACGTTTACACAAAAACATGAAAATCAAGAAATGAAACAAATGCTCAATGATAATGTTCGTCGACTAAAAAGAAGAAAAACACATGAACTATTTAGTTAACAAATTCATATTAATTATTCCATTTTGGATAATATTGATCTTATTATTGTATATATATTGTTATGAGGAATTATATTTGTTAAATATTTTCCTAAAGTGTGCCTTAAGTATGTGAATAACAAATCTTTTGTCAATTATGAAATAATTGGTTAAGATAAATAAATAAATAAATAAAAAAAAAAAACTTTTTCAATATTATTTTAATTTAAATAAAGCTTTAATAAAATATCAAATTCCATTTGAATATCAATAAAATGAATAATTTCGAATTAAGCATCATTGATAGAAAGATAAAATATACAAAATGGATATTTCTCAAGTTCAAGCAGTTCAAATTGTGTGCATAATTAATCAAGGGCTAAGTCAACGACAAGTACCAAGTACACTTGCAATAATCAATAATTTCAATAATGTATGGTTCTTTGTAAAAAAAATTAAAAATGATTTACTATTTAATAAAGTTTTTATCGGTCGATTTTTTTGCACTTCAGTGTATATAGTATATTTATATATGGTTGATTATCAGAAAGTTCTTGAAATAATTTATAAAAAAAAAATTATTTGATTTAGATTTTTAATTATTCTCTCCTTTCACTTTTTGGTATCGATTAAGAATGAAAAATTCGTTAAAAAACTATATATAAGAGAATGGATCTAAGCAATTGGGCGTTTCGAAAGCGAAATAGATATTAGCTAAGTAGATCGATTTCTAATTGTCTAATTAATTTTTTTTTTACTTATAGTCATAATAAAGAAAATATTACTTAATCGAAATGAAGATTTTTTTATCTCTTCAAATTATTTCATTAAAATGAACAATAAAAGAATCTATGTATTTGAAAAGTTTAATTTTTTCTAAAATAGAATACTATAGTAGTTTTTAGGGATCTTGTCTAACGATACATTTTAGAGATCTGTTTTATTTTAAGAGTTCAACTAATTGCCCAGTATATAGAGGATCCAAATAATGGTTCAGCTTACATTAATTGCGTGAAAATAATTTTTCTATAGGATAGTTTTGTATGGATATCTATAAATCTAAGAGTTTTAACAAAAAAGTGATCCAACTAACCATCCAAGTCAACAAAATTCCCTAGAGAATGAGATAGAAATCAAGTTTCTAAGATCAGTGGTTTGAATTTTATGAATGAAAAATTGCGATTTTTTGAAAAAAATTGTAGTTTTTCAAAACTTCAACCTCATTGAGGCACGGCTTACCATTATCTTTGAATTTTGTTTTAATTGTAGCAAATTTAATCTAGTTTAAAAATGTATAGAGTAGTCTTTGTCGTAAACGTACTCCTACATGGTCAAAATGAGAAAAAGTCGAAAAAAGTGCGAGTTTTTGGGAAATTCAAAAGTGATCCGGAGAGCTGATTTTTGGATCGCCATAAAAAAATCGAACTAGTGGACGAAATATTTTAATCGTCGCGAAATTTTGTCCTCTTTAATTTACTATAGAATTGATTATTTGCAAAATATGGACTATTTTCGAGCTGTAAGCAAAAAACTGGAAAAAGTCTGAAAATTTCGAGCTTTTTCGGCCACCGAAAGTTGTCCCCCACACTTTCAAGAACTTAGATTTGCCATACACACACCATACCAAACGATCCTAGAAAAAATATTTTCCCCCAATTAATGTAAGCTGAAACCCCCTATATATTGGACTATAAGTGTTAATTTATAGAATATATAAATAGTCTCATAATTAAAAGGAGATTTTTTTTTTTTTTTTTTTTTTTAATGATATTGATGAGAGAAGGAGATGCCACCAGGTGGCGGATCCCCTAAAGGCCTTGTATGGACTGGCCCCTCAATCGTGAAAAGAACATAACAGAAGGAAAAGAATGGCGATCACGAGCCAATCTCAGAAACTTAGATACAATTCAATATCCAATTTACCAAGGTTTTAGGGGCTTCGGAGCAAGTGGTAAATCCTCCGCGCGATAAATTCGGTTAAACTTATCTCCCACTTAATTTTTATTACCAGACCCTATACTTACAGAAAAAATGTCTCGGGTACAGCCGGAATCGAACCCGAGACCTCCTTCGGGTTGCCAGTCAGTTGTTCTGACCATTACACCACCGAGGCGGACAGAGATAAGTATTATTAATTGCTAATGGGCCTAAAATTAAGAGGGGAGGGTATTTTCGTAAATTATAAATTATTTTAATTCAATATTAATTATAAGGGAATTATATTAAACGAGCAAAAGTTTGTATATATATCCGGTCGGGTTCTCGAAAACGGCTCTAACGATTTGGATGAAATTCACTGGTTAGGAGGGTTTTGTGTTGGACATTCGATCTGTCACGGTCTCATCTTCGGCTAAGCTGTTTTTGGTGGGTTTTTTGTTAATTGTGGCATGTAAAAAATATTTTTTCTAGGAAACAACGCCAGCGCCTTCTGTGGGTAAAAGCAAACAAACAAGATGGCCGATAATAGCTTTTTAGGAAATCTTTCAACTGTCAATATTCTTTTTGGTTAATGGAACAATTTTGACAACTAATATATAATTCATTTACTGTTTTAATACCTATTCTATAATTATTTGCATTTTCAATTTATTTTCAAAACTATTATTATTTTTTAAATATATTTAAATTTTTGATCAAATCAATTTTGACATGTAAGCAATTATCTATATAAATTTTAACCATAAAACGAGATGCCCCCCAACAGGGGCTAGGTGACGCCGGGCCGAATTAAGCTAATAATTTATAATTTTATAGAATCTCAATTGATATTTCGATCATTAAATAAATATATTAACTAATTAATCTTCTACTTTAGAAACTAAAATCAACTAAATTCTACGTCAATTAATTTTTAAGCAGCGAGGGAGGAGGAAAAAAATCGATCCACACCCCCGACTCGACTTTCATTTTTTTCCCTCGTCTATTTTTTCATTCACCCTTATTTTTGAGCAAAAGAAGAAGAAGAAGACGAAGAAGGAGGTCCGCACGACCATCCAGAGTGAAAAAATAAAATTAAAAAAAAATGGGGGTGAGGGGTGTGGAGGTGTTATTAACTTTTCAACACGCGTTTGATTGCCTTATATATCCGAGGGAAAAAAAAGAGAATCATCCTCCCTTATATAAAATAAAAAATAAAAGAGCTTTTGTCTTGTCTCTCTGGTAGAACACACCTGAGGGCTGGCTTCCAAATCCCTGGCGGAAACAATTAAAAAACACGAAATGCAATCAAGCGATTAGCGCGAGTTTCCATCCACACTCGATCACTCGAGGGCACCATAAAGAATTGCGCAGATGGGGTAACAGAGAGAACACAAAGAGCATATCGAACATATCCTATTGACCATTTAAGGTATCCGGCTGATTGGTATCTGAGATATATCGCAGTCTGATCAGATATACTAGTAGATATTTCAAAAGAAAAAGAAAGACAGCGTGTGGTGGTCATTAAAAGATGCAATTGAAAAGTTTTTGTTTTGCCGAGAGTAGCAGAGTTGTTGATTTACAAAGAGAAACAAAGAGGTTGTCCTTTGCTTGATGCAAATACACATACACACATATATATCGAGATGATATATCTGTATATATATATATATATTATTATTTGTTTGAGACTATAGTTTCGAAGACTTGGTCTTCATCATCAGTCTTTTTAATTATAAATGTTGTTTTTCATGGAGTCAATATCGTATGGATATTGAAAATTTGATGTTCCCTCTTCACTGGTGATCAGCTTAGAACTAAAGACATTCTTTTGGTTCACATTCCAATATAATATAAATATAAGAAAAACATATGGTTATATTGGAATGTGAACCAAAAGAATGTCTTTAGTTCTAAGCTGATCACCAGTGAAGAAGGAACACCAAATTTTCAATATCCATACGATATTGACTCTATAGAAAAACAACATTTATAATTTAAAAAAAACTGATGATGAAGACCAAGTCTTCGAAACTATAGTCTCAAACATTAAATAAATAATATATATATATATACAGATATATCATCTCGATATATATGTGTGTATGTTTATTTGCATCAAGCAGAGGACAACCTCTTTGTTTCTCTTTGTGAATTAAAAGATGCCATTTCATAGTATGTAGAAGGTGATGGGATGTTCAGGCATCACATCTTGTCCACAGAATTATGTGTATATAGGTATATAAATAAATACGCTATAATTTTTTTTTGAATTAAATAACAATTTTTGACTTCATCAATTAAACTGTCAAATTAATATTTGTGGGATTTAAAACTAGATTTTTAATCAATTAAATTGCCCAATTTTTAATATATAATAATAATTGTAATAATCTTATTGTGGAATATAAAATTAAAAAAACCAATTATTTATTAAAAGGAAATTGAATAAAAATGTAAATAAACATTTTTATCGAGACAACCACCTGTGAATAATTATTTCAATTAACAAAAAACCCATCAAAAACAACTTAGCCGAAGATGAGACCGTGAAAGATCGAATGTCCAACACAAAACCCTCCTAACCAGTGAATTTCATCCAAATCGTTAGAGCCGTTTTCGAGAACCCGACCGGATATATATATATATATATACAAGCTTTGCTCGTTTAATATAATTCCCTTATAATTAATATTGAATTAAAATAATTTATAATTTACGAAATTATCCCCCCTCCTCTTAATTTTAGGCCCATTAGCAATTAATAATACTTATCTCCTTTTAATTATGAGACTATTTATATATTCTATAAATTAACACTTATAGCCCAATATATAGGGGGTTTCAGCTTACATTAATTGCGTGGAAAATATTTTTTCTAGGATCGTTTGGTATGGTGTGTGTATGGCAAATCTAAGTTCTTGAATGTGTGGGAGACAACTTTCGGTGGCCGAAAAAGCTCGAAATTTTCAGACTTTTTCCAGTTTTTTGCTTACAGCTCGAAAACAGTTCATATTTTGTAAATAACCGTTCTATAGTAAATTAAAGAGGACAGAATTTCGCGACGATTAAAAAACATTGGGTCCACTAGTTCGATTTTTTATGGCGATCCAAAAATCAGCCCTCCGGATCACTTTTGAATTTCCCAAAAACTCGCACTTTTTTCGACTTTTTCCCATTTTGACCATGAAGGAGTATATTTTCGACAAAGCCTATTCTATACATTTTAAAATATCAAAAAAAAATTCCAATTTATAATTTTTGATTTCTGTTCAACTAACCACTTTTTGTTTAGACAATTAACGAATAATTAGGGTTCATATATGACCCTGACAGAGAATGGATTGTCTAAAATTGAATATATATACTTATACATATATATAAAACAATATAAAATTCAATTAACTTTTGATCAATATTTTTCTTACAGAGAGAGAAAAAAATAATAATGCCTTACCTTAGAAAGTTCATTTCATTTAATAGCTAAGGCCACTCACTCAGTCAGTCACTCATCAATAAAATGGAAACATGAAAGCGAGAAAACCAATTTCACTGTGTTTACTAATTTCAATTGAAATTACTTCAAGGATTGGGTAAGAAAAAAAAATCCAATCTAAATTATTTGAAGAATTTTTAAATGAATGGAAAATTAAAAAAAAAAAAAGCTTCAAGACTTGGCTATATTTTTTCAATTTTTCTTTCACCCTCTTAAACATTTGAAGTTCAAATGAAGTGGATTTTCAGTTTAATTAACTGATTTTTGGCCTTGCATTTTTTTACTTTCACATATATACCTATATCTATCTTTATATATAAAATTAACGTTTTGTCCCCAAGTATCACAAGAGATTCTACGAATATCCACCAAATATATTAAAAGTACATATAACGGGTGAGTTTTTTATCTTGAGACAGTCTTATAATTCAAAAACAGTGCATAATATGAAAAAAGTTTCAAATAAAAGTTTATTTATATCGAGGGGAAACCAAACTACGCTATTGTTTATCGATCTAGAACAAGTTTTCAAGGGTATTTTAAGGTCAAGTTCTGTTTTTTAAATGGAACCCTATATTTTTCATTACGTCTACTTAATCTTCAAAAAAAACTAAACAACTTTTTTTATACGACATCAAATAAACAAATTATTAAATCAATTATTAGATTTCAAAAAAAAACCTAATAATTATTTTTAAAAATTATTCAACTTAATTATCAAATAATAATGATTAAATAATTAATTATTAGATAAATAATTTAATAATAATTTTGGGACACTTTTCTGAGACATTCCAGAGTGTATCGCAAGTCTCTGGTCGAATTCCAGTTCCAATTTCGTTATTTTGGCCTGTTTCAGTATCTTTGTAACTTTTACATTCCCTGTTTTTTTTTGTTTGTTTTTTTTAACGGATTTACAAAACGATAAAATGAAGCTCGTGAGGGTGTATCCCTATCAGGAAAACGCTCAGAATCCATTTCAATAGCAGCCCCATAACACTTCTTCCACATTCACGGCATAAATTAAGACCATTTTAATTCTGTCTTCAACAAAAATGCTCAATTTTTATCATTGTAACACAATAGTATAACTATCTATTGGAGTGACTACGAGAAAGAAACTTTCTTAATTAAATTGAAAGTTTTTTGGAGAGGGAGTAGCAAAATTTTTATATATAAAGGAGACAATAAAAAGAGTGTGTCTTCTGCTGGAATTTATAAATAAATAAAATTTATAATTCCAGCAGAAGACACATTCTTTTATTGTCTCCTTCAAACTTTTTTAAATTCAAAAGTTTAAGTAGTTCAATAAGTAGAAAATAATCTGTTAAATCTGTGTATATGAAGTATTAAAATCAATATAAACACTTATATTCATTGTTATAGCTTTTCTATTTAGTAATTATTTATTTAATAATTAATTATTTAATCATTATTACCATATGGATATTGACTCCATGAAAAATAATATTTATAATTAAAAAAAGGCTGGTGATGAAGAAAGACCAAGTCTTCGTAACTATAGTCTCAAACAAATAAATAATATATATATATATACAGATATATCATTTCGATATATATGGGTGTATGTTTATTTGCATCAAGCAGAGGACAACCTCTTTGTTTCTCTTTCTGAATCAACAACTCTGCTACTCTCGGCAAAACAAAAACTTTTCAATTAAATAATTCATCATGTTCAATAAATAATTATAATTATAAAATATAGTCCTTATTTCCAGATAACAACTTTACATAATTAATTATGCCTAATTATTTATTGAACAAGAATAAATAATATACAATCCAACTACGACGTTTTGATCTACTTATTCTGCGATCGTTCTCAAGTATGAGAACCCACTCCCGATTTTAGGTTAACTGAGTGGTTTATTCTCATACTTGAGAACGATCGCAGAATAATGTCGATCGAAACGTTGTAGTTTTATTGTATATAATTAATAGAGTAAAGGGTGTGTAGTTTCACAGTGAATGAAATAAAACTCCAAAGAGGTTTTATACAAACTCAATATATTTCGGATTATTAGTCCATCATCAGGAGTTTACAAGTTAATACTAATAATAATTGAACGAGTGGTCACCATTCTTGACATTCAAATCATGTGTATCAATATAACAAAATATAACATTCAAATCCTACATACCAACCTAACACAAGAAAAACACCAATGAAATTAAAATTTAAAAAATTGTTTTACAAAGATTTTTCTTTTTTAATTATAAAATATATAAATGTAAATATAAGAAATCTAAGTATGAATATTAATATGAATAAAAATTACAAGTATAAATATAAAAGTCTTTTTAGAATTAAATTAGAAAATAAAATTACAAATTTAATTCATAGACACAAAATTAATTATAAATATCAAGTTTACAAATAAGCCTAAATAACATATAGAGATGAAGAATTAAGATAAAACATAATAGGGATAAATTAGATGAGATAAATTACAATATACAACAATTTTTGTGGTTATCTCATATATCAAAATGTCATTTATTTTAGAAGACTGAAGGCGCGTGATTTGAATTTAATTTTGATTGTAATTTGGGAAATAGTATATATTTGAGAGAGACTGAGGTTAAGAGTGTTAAGTTTTTTTAATTTTTGTTAATTAGTAGATCTATTATTGTGGAATTTCTAATGTCCTGCTGGTTATTGAGAATTTTATCTTTTTCAATTATAGCTTTCTTAATTTCGGTTGATTCTAACAGGTCTAGTTTTCGGCTTTTAGAGGCGAAGTGTAGTGGTATAGGATTTATTTCATTCATTGTGAAACTACACACCCTTTACTCTATTAATTAACATCATGTTTCACCTAAAACCTACACCACTTTCCATAAGTAAAATTTATTGTATATTATTTATTCTTGTTCAATAAATAATTAGGCATAATTAATTATAGGTATGTGATTTCACAACAAATTCAATTTTTCTCCTTAATTCCCATTATAAACTCCCAATAATATAAATAACAATTTCACATTTGGGAGTAAAACTTCTTTTTTACCAGCCTAATTTAACTTTGATCCTTCCTATTTGATGATATCTATCAACCTCATTCATGTCTCATTATCATTTATCTAATGATGCGATCAAAAACAATCCATCTTGTTTACCATATGTTAATTTCAACAAAATAACAAAAAAAAAAATCAAAAAAATATATTAGTATATACATATATCCGATTCTATCGAAGAAATCAAAAGACATTTTTATTTATTTGTTTATTATAATTTATTTATTTATTCCCCTTTATAGCTCGCGCGAGGGATATTTTCTTCTGATTTGAGAAAAATAATTGAAAAATCTATATAGATTTCCTTCGTCCGAATATTAAACAATAAATTATAGATATGAAATTCAGCCTAGAGCCCTTTTTTCCATTTTCCTCACCCCTCCCCGCGCCCCGTTATTTCTTATGCCCTTTATGACTTTCTTCCCCCCCCCCCCCCCCTTGTACACCCCCTGACTCGAGGTCCCCTTTTTTAATCGAAAGTTACAACTAACCAACCCTGCCGCCCCCACCCCTTTTTTTTACTAATATTCTATTGGGTCGTATTGCGTCGTGTCTCGTGACATGTTCTCAATGAAATCTATTTTATTTGTTCGAAACGAGCCAATTGTATTTAATTAACATGTTAATATTTGATTGGAATAATTGGAAAAAAAAGGAAAGGGGGGGGGGGGGGGGGTTTTAAGAGGAAAAGAGAGAGAGAGAGTTGCTCGTTAAATTTTTAAAAGTCAAAAGTCTTTCTCGTTAGTTCGTTTCTTCGATGATTACGCATAATTTCTTTGAAAGAGATCGGGGACTGAGAAAGCAGAAGGAAAAAGAATAAATATAAGGGAAAGAGGCTGAAAAACGAAATCAAGCCCAAAAGGGCAGAGCGGAAGGAAAAAGTAAATTAAATACAAATCCGAGGGAGGGTGTGGCCCCGGTCCAGGAAGTTTTATTTTTAAATATATAAAATTAAATTCACTAGTGTGGCCACCATACGACTTTCACATTACTTTCTCCCTTGTTTAAAATCATCATATCATTCATCTTCATTAAAATTACCGGAAAAAAAGATGACGTGTTCTGGCGTGGTCATCCACTTGACTTTACCATACAATCTGGCCCCTAATCCTGGCCCCCCCCATATGAAGCGGTTAGTTTTTTTGCATTTTTAGACTTCACCGAGGGTCCACTGATTATGTATACCAAATTTGGTTGAGTTTGGTCAAAATGGCCTAGTTTTTTTTAATTTTTAACCCCCTCCACCCCCATAATTTTGCGTCGATATGCACCAAAACCTAATCAGCTCTTAATCTCAATGGACCAAAACTACGTGTGAATTTGGTTTTGATATTCACACTAGTTTTTGAGCTAGCTCGTCCACAAAAATGGCTGGTACCACAGACTAAGGGCCGGTTGTATGACGTAAAGTAAATGCTTTTTACCACCCATGTCATCTGATTGGCCATCCTGCAGTCCCTCCATTTACCCTGTGTTAGTTAGTGGTAAAAAGCATTTACTTTTTGCGACATACAACTGGCCCTAAGGGCAAAAGTAATTTTTTTTAAAAGTAACAAAGGGTAGATGGTAAGTGGAGAGACTGGGATGGCCAATCAGATGAGTGCCTCGTCATCTGATTGGTCATCCCAGCCGGTTCAAGGTGAATTTTAAGGTTTTACCCTTTGCCAACGTTTAAAAATAGTTTACCAACTGACATACTACCGGCCCTAACAGACAGACTAACTAACAGACTAAGGCCCGGTTGTATGTCGCAAAGTAAATGCTTTTTTACCACTAACCAAGGTAGATGGTAAATGGAGCCACTAGGATGGCCAATCAGATGACAGGCACATTCAGTGGCTGTCATCTGATTGGCCCATCGATGGCTCCATTTACCATCTACCGCGGATTTGGTGGTAAAAGCTGTCACTTGCGACGCAACCGGGCCTAACACAACGGGCATTTTGACATAACAATTATTATCTCGAAAAATATAATTTTTCGATGTTCACTTATTAGAGCTTTTTTGTAGGCCGAAATGCCATGGTTTCACTCAATTTTTTTAATCAAAATAGTTTCAGCCGTTTTTGAGATATTTCGAAAAAAAAGAAGGGGAAAAAAACACTTTTTTCATGCTCGATTACAATACTTGACCATACCCTGTATGGTAAAGTAAAAAAGACGAAATTACAAAATATTTACCAAAAAACTTCAAGTAAACATCAACTTCCGGTTCTTCGATTTTAACCAAAATCTTGTTATACTTTTTCTAGCATCTAAATAGCTTAAGTTTCAAATCCTAAAGCACTGCGTCTTATCGTATACGAGATATGAACGATTAAAATATTTATTTTTCGATACTTCTAATTTACACGCCTTTCCTTTATTTCAATCGGATTAAAATTTATACACAACTAATAACTCATTACACTTGATAAGTACACCAATTAAAAAAAATCGTTAAAGGCGTTTTTGAAACACAAAATCACAAAAAACGAAAAATCTTTCATGCAAATGTCAACTTCCGATGTTCTGATTCCAACCAAAAGCTTGCTGCACTCCTTCTAGCCTATATAGAGCTTAAGTTTCAGAATAAATTTATAATTTTCTCATTAATATATTAAAGAATAATTGATATATTAACGAGAATTGTTTTGACCGCGCTTTTTTGAAAAAGATATCATATCGCGAGACTACTTTTTCAAAAAAGCGCGGTCAAAACAATTCTCGTTAATATATCAATTATTCTTTAATATATTAATGAGAAAATTATAAATTTATTTAACTTCATTATTTCAATTTATAAATCTATAAATTCGGAATTATTTTCACCTAATATTTGAAAAAAATCACCTGCATTCGATTCGCGATTGAATCATATATAGGAAACATGACACTGGATTAAAATTATTGGATAAAAAATGTTTCACCAAGTACCAACAACAAATTCCTGCATTAAAATTTGATTTGAAGACATTTATTATTTATTCTGATCATTTTTTTTTATTATTATTTTTTTTTAATGATTCAAACTTCAAATTTGTTTTGATCAAGGCTTTTATTGATAAAAAAAATCAATTTTTTTATCATTTTATATTTCCCCCGGTATTTTTTTTAATTATAATTTGAAGACATTTGTTTATTTATTCTTTATTCTTATCATTTTTATATCATTTTTTTTAATGATTCAAATTTCAAATTTGTTTTGATCAAGGCTTTTATTGATAAAAAAAATCAATTTTTTTTATTATTTTATATTTCCCCCGTAATTTTTTTAATTATAATTTGAAGACATTTATTTATTCTTTATTCTTATAATTTTTTTTTATTATTTTTTTAATGATTCAAATTTCAAATTTGTTTTGATCAAGTCTTTTATTGATAAAAAAAAATCAATTTTTTTATCATTTTATATTTCCCCGGTATTTTTTTTAATTATAATTTGAAGACATTTGTTTATTTATTCTTTATTCTTATCATTTTTATATCATTTTTTTTAATGATTCAAATTTCAAATTTGTTTTGATCAAGGCTTTTATTGATAAAAAAAAAATCCATTTTTTTTATCATTTTATATTTCCCCGGTATTTTTTTTTAATTATAATTTGAAGACATTTATTTATTCTTTATTCTTATAATTTTTTTTTATTATTTTTTTAATGATTCAAATTTCAAATTTGTTTTGATCAAGGCTTTTATTGATAAAAAAAAAAAAACAATTTTTTTATCATTTTATATTTCCCCGGTATTTTTTTTTAATTATAATTTGAAGACATTTATTCTTTATTCTTATCATTTTTAGATCATTTTTTTTTTTAATGATTCAAATTTCAAATTTGTTTTGATCAATGCTTTTTATTGATAAAAAAAAAAATGTTAATATTTAGAAAAGAGAAAAGACCGGGCATATGCCCTCAGGATGAGATAATACGCCGAGAGAGATGAAGAAAGAACAAAATAAAAAAAAAAAGAGCGAGAAGGAAGAAGAAGAAGCGATTTAAGTATTTGCAATTTGCGACTCAACTTTGTCTGCAATATCGTATGTAAAATGTATGTATGTGTGTATATATATGTGTGTGTGTGTGTATAAGAAGAAGCGCGGATGGCTGCGTAGCCGAGGGCGAATAATAGTCCGTGTTTGAGGGTCTCAAGACGCAGCAAGTAAAGGCAAAAGGGTGCGGGGTGGGGTCCTTCCGGGCTTATTGACGAAATTCCTTCATCTGTTCCACCCGAGCATGCAGATGAGCCGCCTCCCGCCTCCACACCCCTACCAACCACCCGAATTCATCGATCGCGGCTTCCCTAGTTCATAATATCGCCCAGAGAGGGCAGGCAAGTAGCTTCAATTCCAACATGGCCGTCTGTCATATCAAACATGTTTTTCTTAACAAATTCTTTTAAATAATCAATTCTCAGCTAGTGGAATCAAATCAGACATCGGGACAAAATTTTTCACATAAAATCGGTGAGTATTCACTCTATTACACCTCGATCAAAGTATAATTTATTCTTTTTTTTTTTCTTATACGATTCTCTCGCTGTTGCTTAGATCGTGTCTGGAAATAACATCGACCGGGTCATAACGCGCGCGAAAATTAAAATTAAAAGAAAGAGGAAAAAAATAAAAAAAAGAATGGGAACCAGTTTGTATCAACCAAGGGGAAGCCTAGCCCGGGCAATGTATAATAAATGCCTGGCTGATGTACGACTTAACGAGTTGGACAAGTCACAGGTACTGTGTGCGACAACTTGATTTTTCTTCTTTTTCCATTAATATTTATTAATAAAAACTAGTAAAAAAAAAAAAAAAAAAAAGTAGATTCTGAGTAGAAACGGAAAAATTAAAAATAAATTATTATTATTCTTTAAGTTTTATAATATTTAAATAATATCAAAAATACCAGTCTGCTATTAAAATGATGAATTAATCTTATTATATTAAACGAGCGTATTCGGCTAAAACCTGACCCCAGGGGAGGTAGAAACAAATTTAAAAAATAAATAATTAGTATCGTAAATTGGTTTATGGCTAGAAAGGCCGAAAAGCCAAAAAAAAAAAAAATAAACGAGCAATTCTTGTATATATATATATTATATACCTGATGAGTTTTTTTATCTTGGGACAGTCTTAACATATAAGTCAAAAACAGTGCATTATATGAAAAAAAAATTCAAATAAAAGTTTCACAAAGAGAAACAAAGAGGTTGTCCTCTGCTTGATGCAAATAAACATACACACATATATATATCGAGATGATATATCTGTATATATATTATTTATTTGTTTGATATAATTGAATAAATAATATATATACAGATATATCATCTCGATATATATATATATATATATGTGTGTATGTTTATTTGCATCAAGCAGAGGACAACCTCTTTGTTTCTCTTGTGAATCAACAACTCTGCTACTCTCGGCAAAACAAAAACTTTTCAATTAAATAAAAGTTTATTTATATCAAGGGGGAAACTAAACTACTCTATTGTTTGTCGACCTAGAACAAGCTAAAGGGTATTTCAAGGTCAAGTTCTGTTTTTTAAATAGAAACCTATATTTTTCTTTACATTTCCTAAATCTATAAAAAAAAACTGAACCACTTTCATTAGAACTATTTTTTATACGACATCAAATAAAATAAACTGCAACGGATCGTTGCTAAACTTTATCCAAATTCATTTGAAATATTAATATGTTCTAGAGTAAAGTACTTTAAAATATAATTTTACTATAAACTTTATTTAACCTTTTTTGTGGGTCCCAAGGTACTTAATTAGGATATTAAATTTCATCAAAATTGGTTAAGTTATTTTCAAGATATTTAGAAAAAACTAAAAAAGTACTGAAATAAAGTACTAATGTTTGTGGACCGATATGTACCAAAAACTAATCAGCGCTTCATTTTGTTAAAATACTGGTAGGTTTTCAATTTCAATTCATTCGGTGCAACGGTGTGGAAAAATTCGTGGACGAAAAAAACGATAACACACATCCATCCATCCATCCATCCCCACGCACTTCCAAAAAAATGGCACTTTTTGGCCTCTCGGCGAGATCCCAGGTAATTTTTGGCAAAACCGTCACGTGCTAAAATTCAATCTCATTGAATACTTCAATTTGTGACCTTAATTGAGTCCATGGGTTCCGTAGTCTTTACCTGAGGACCCTTTGAAGTCGCGCTTGCCGCGAGAGCGATTACAATACTTTCTCCCATGCTTCGCATTGGATAAAGTAAAAAATATTAAATCAATTAGATCTCAATTATTAAATAAATATTAAATTAAAAAGTCACAACAATGAAAAAAGTGTTTATAATGATCTTAAAACTTTATTATACACAGATTTGATTTATTACTTAATAGATCTATTTAAAATTCTTGAGTTTAAAAAAGTTTATTTTCTCTTGTCAGCACTCCAGTAGATAGTTATACTATTGTATTACCATAATAAAAATGGAGCATTTTTTGTTGAAGACAAATGTTTCAACCTGATTCGCAATACATTCTGGAATGTCACAGAACATTGTCGGAAAATTATTAATTATTATTAAATTATTTATTTAATAATTAGATATTTGATCATTATTATTTGATAATTAAGATAAATAATTGTTAAGAATAATTATTATTTGAATTTTTTTTTTTAGATCTAATTGATTTAATATTTTTTACTTTTTTTTATTTGATGTCGTATAAAAAAATAGTTCTTATGAAAGTTGAGTTTGTTTTGTAAATTTAGGCTATGTAAAGAAAAATATAGGTTTCCATTTAAAAAACAGAACTTTACCTTAAAATACCCATAAAAGCTTGCTCTAGGTCGACAAACAATATCGTAGTTTAGTTTCCCCCTTGATATAAATAAACTTTTACTAGATGAAGGAGGAGGTATCAGCCAAAGATGGAATCACTGGGTTCAATAAAACACCTTTAATGAGACGTTTCGGCCTGAATTTTATTTGGCCATCTTCAGTCAATTAGGAGTTATACACAAGATGCGGTAGCACATATGTGATCGAACCAAGCTTTTGTCAAAAATAAAAATTTCTTTTAGCTTCATGCGAATTTATAACGTGCCTGGACCCAAAAGTTTCAGAAAATTCAGGCCGAAAACGTCTCATTAAAGGTGTTTTATTGAACCCAGTGATTCTATCTTTGGCTGATACCTCCTCCTTCATCTAGTACAGTTTCATCACAGCCACGAACTCTTACAATATAAATAAACTTTTATTTGAAACTTTTTTCCATATAATGTACTGTTTTTGAGTTATAAGACTGTCTCAAGATAAAAAACTCACCCGGTATATATAGAATTGGTTTCTCGAAAACGGCTCTAACGATTTGGATAAAATTCACGGGTTAGGGGGTTTTTTGGTTGACAATTCGATCTGTCACGGTCTCATCTTCGGCTAAGTTGTTTTTGATGTGATTATTCACAGGTGGTTGCCTTCGATAAAAATGTATAATTATATTTTTATTGAATTTCCTTTAATAATTAATTGGTTTTTTAATTTTAAATTCCACTAATAGATCATTATAAATATTATTATATAATTAGAATTTGCCAATTTAATTAATTAAAGGTATTTTTCTATAAAATAATTTATTAGAATATCAATTTCATTCTCTTAAAAAATCCAGACAATTCGAAGGATCCGTGCTTCCTTCTTCAGGATTTAAAAGGGTCAACGAAAGAACCTCCGTGTATATTAATATTAATATTATTATGTTGATTAATGTCCATTATAATTAGTAAATTAAAAATTCAGTTTATTGGACAAAGTTTTTTTATTGAAGTTCTTCTTCAATTTTTGTACAACGTTTCGTCTCTCTGGAGACTTTTTCAAGTACTCAATTGGTTAGAACAACATTGGTTGAAATAAAGATAAAAATAACTGAGACATAATAGAATTTTTTCTTTCTAGATTGATACCATAAAACAATATAAGTATAGACAATATAAGTATAGACATCTATACTTATATTGTTTTATGTATCAATCTAGAAAGAAAAATTCTATTATGTCTCAGTTATTTTTATCTTTATTTCAACCAATGTTGTTCTAACCAATTGAGTACTTGAAAAAGTCTCGAGAGGACGAAACGTTGTAACAAAAATTGAAGAAGAACTTCAATAAAAAACTTTTTGTCCAATAAACTGAATTTTTAATCTATTAATATTATTTTTAATTGTAATTTCATTCAAAATTTTGTAACCAGTGATAGGTCTTGATGATGGCCATAGCGGGTCAAAACGTTGGTAAAAATATAAATTAGTTTTATTTAAATTTTATTTTATTTTGGATGCGAATAAAAATCGACCTTTTTACCTGAATTTAAAATTTTAAAATAATATTAATACCATCGCTCGATGTTCCAGGTACTGTTTGTTATTAATATGCTTTAAAAAATAAAATAAATGAAATTTAAAGAATTAAAAAATAGTACTTAAAACAGTAATATATAATCAAATACTACTGTACAAGGAATTATATTTGCCCTTATTTTAAGACCCTCGATTTTTTCAAAAAATATTTACATATTCGCTGATCTATGTTCGAAAATAAAGGATTTATTAACAGGGGGAGATA
Organism: Forficula auricularia; assembly: GCA_024734495.1. Lineage (NCBI taxonomy): Eukaryota > Metazoa > Arthropoda > Insecta > Dermaptera > Forficulidae > Forficula > Forficula auricularia. The sequence continues at coordinate 138,114 of JALMQS010000843.1, read as the reverse complement.
GTAAGGAATTGGATAAATAAAATCTGAGGTTTTTTATTAAATGGGCCAGACGTTTCGTCAATTTATTTTGACTCCTTAGTGGCCCATTTTATCACTTTTTGTCAAAAAAAAAAAAACAATTTTACTATAAGACAAAGCATCATTAATCTTTCTTTAACATATTCTTGGCTCACAATAATCGTCAGCAATCTTGGAAGCGAATTTTCTTTAAAAAATTAAAAAAAATTGTCGTCGTTTTTATACTGAGATAACATGTGTAAATTAAAAATTAAATTAAATTTTTAAATATTTTTTTTAATTTATTTATAACGAGAGTATAGTTTACACATCAATTCATGTGAATCAATTGTAATATACTGATGAGACAATTCTCGAAACTATAGTCTCTTTATAAATAAATTAAAAAAAAATTCCACTCTTTTATTGTCTCCTTTAATTTATAAAAATTCTGTTACTCTCGGCAAAAATAAACTTTCAATTTAATTTAAAAATTAAATATCAAAATGACATTTTGATATCTAATTTTTCGTTTAGACATGTTACTTATCTCTGTATAAAAACGACGACAATTTTTTTTTTAATTTTTTAAAAAAAGTCGCTTCCAAGATTGTTGATTAATTTGAGCCAAGAATATGTTAAATAAAGATTAATGATGTTTTGACTTATAGTGAAATTGTTTTTTTTGACAAAAACTGATATAATGGGCCACTGAGGAAGTCAAAATAAATTGATGAAACGTCTGATGCATTTAATAAAAAAATTCTGGGTTTTTAATTTTATCCAATTCCCTACTATTCCTGTTACTACTAATTTATTATGAATACGCATGATGCAACATTATAAAAGACATATTTTTTTAAATATTAATTTCTCGATATTGCCCTTCTTTCTAGGCTTAGTTTTAGTACGTGGACCAAACAAATTTCTTCTGTAAACGAAATGGGTTGATACTATACGTTCAAAGAAAGTGAATCCTTCTTAAATAGCACACGAATAAAACCCTCAAACAACATCTGAATTAAATCAACTTAGCCTCTTTAATATCATGTTCAAAATGCGTCGTCTGCAAATAAAGTATACAATCTTTTTTTTATTAACAAATAAATTGTTAAAAATTAACTAAGAAAAAGAAGCAAAACAATTATACTTTCTTCTGCATCTATATTCCTAAAATTCACCCTTTATTATGATTTATTTCTATTTAAACTTTCGAAATAAGGTATGTGTAAAACATAGCTCTAACTGGTATAAACGCAGAAGTATTAAATTTAATTAAAATAACACATAATTAATTATAATTATTTGTTGAACACGAATAATTGGGATCAATTATAATTATTTATTGAACACGAATAATTAAGATTAATTATAATTATTTATTGAACACGAATAATTAAGATTAATTATAATTATTTATTGAACACGAATAATTAAGATTAATTGTAAGAATTATTTTTGCTGAACACGAATAATTAAGATTAATTATAATTGATTCGTTGAATCTCGAATAATTATAATTAATTATAATTATTTATTGTTATCGGCGAATAATTATAATTATTGATCGTTAGGTATCGGAATGAAGGACTATATTTTTATGCAAATAATTTTTATTGTGTTGCCAACGTTTCATCAACTTTGTTGACTTCTTCAGGGCTCTAAAAAGTGATAAGGCCTCAATTAATACAGATTATAACATTTTCAAATCAAAATCAAAATTGATCTCAAAAACCATTTCAATACATATAAAAAACAAATTAATACACACAAAAAACTCATTTTACATACCAAATAGTTATCTTCCTTGCATATTTCTCATTTTTATAATTCTCCCTTCAATCTGATTGATGAAAAGGTATTTGGTATTTAAAATAAGTTTTTTTGTCTGTATTAATTTGTTTTTTATATGTATTGAAATGGTTTTTGAGATCAATTTTGATTTTGATTTGAAAATATTATAAACTGTATTAATTGTGGCCTTATCACTCTTTTAGAGTACTCTACTCTACTCTTTAGAGCCCTGAAGAAGTCAACGAAGTTGATGAAACGTTGGCAACAAAATAAAAATTATTTGCATAAAAATATAGTCCTTAATTCCCGATACCAATTTTAATAATTTAATTAATGGATATAAAAATCAAAATAATTATAATTACAATTATATATAATTAATTACTTAATTATAATTACTTATTGAACACGAATAATTATAATTAATTATAATTATTTATTGAACACGAATAATTATAATTATTATTTGTGGATTTTAATAAAATTTCATTTTTTAATAAAATTAATCACAAAAATAAAAGCTTCAACAGCTTCATTACTGATATATTTTTTTTTAATCATAACATATTTGAAATATATTTATAAGGCTTTATTATTTGTTTCAGGTCTGACGAAGATACGGTCAGCGTATCAAAACGTCACCTACCTAAAGCTTATATAAATCATTTTGAACTGTCTAGCGACTGTGGTTTTTGATATTTTCTAATTATTATAAATATTTTTGTGAATATTTTTGCTTTCACATTAAATACACATTTCATAATTTATATACCTACATATATTAAAAAAAAATAATAATATGTTGTAATATTTCTAATGAGTGAGATGTGATGATTGTTTTTCTTTCTTAAATCCTTATACTATATTTCCTCATCCTTAATGAACCCGGCAGCAGTTTTTTTTTTCAAAGTGTGATGACATGCATTCTCAGTAATGCAATCAAAATGAAATTTAACTCGAGTTCAATTATTTATTATTATTATTTCTTTTATTTTACTTTTTCTACCATTTACATATAAGTTTTTTTATTATTATTATTAATGTATCCTATAATATAATTTGCCAATGGAGGTTTGGAAATGCCATAATTTTCATCTTGTAAAGTCATGTAAAATGAATCTAGTAATAACCAGAAAAAAAATATGAGAGAAATCTAATTAAATGAAAATTTAAGACTCATAATCTAAAAATGTCTAAGAAAAATCTGAATTAAGATACATCAACAAGGGGTCGACCGAAGACTTACACCAAAAATTGAGGAAGAAGACTTCACAACTTTTAAACGACATATCAGCTAACAAACTAAAAAGGAATCTAAGAATATAACTGACGTGTTAAGGAGATTTTAAAATTTGAATTTTTATTTAAATCACACATAATTAATTATCTATCTATCTATCTACTCTTATTAAACGAGCAAAAATTGAATATATATATATATATATTTGTATCTTAGTTCTATTTTGAAAACGGCTCTACCGATTTTGATGAATCCAAATCAACTCTATTAACAAGTTTTGAGGATGAAAAAACGATCTGGTTAGGTCTGGACCTCATCAAAATTCATCTTAATTGATCTTTTCTTAATTAAAGTAATTATTGACAGATGAAAATCTCAATAAAAAAGTTTGTTTACATTTCTTTCAATTATCTTTTATTTATTAATTGGTTTTTAAATTTTAAAACCCACTAATACTTTATACTGTTATATTGTTATATATTAAAAGTAAGGAATTTAATTGATTGATATATGGTGAAGGGGAGGATTGGGTATTGAACCAATCGACTTGATTGGGGAATAATGGAATTAAAATAATTATCGGAAAAGAGGTTTTTTATCTAATTATATTTTTTCTCTTATTAAAAACAAGGACTAAAGATGAATAAGGACACTCGATGGTGGAGAAGTAATCTCCGGAATCGAAGCAAAAAATACAATGTATACATTAATTAATGTAAAATAATTGGTTTAATAAAATTAAAAAAAAAAAAAAAAAAAAAAAAATAATTGATTGAGAATTGAGGGAAGGAAGAGAATATGGAATTGGAATAATTATCGGAAAAGAGGTTTTTTTCTTTAATTAGTTTTTTTCTCTTATTAAAAACAAGGACTAAAAGATGATCAAGGACAGTCGATGGTGGAGAAGTAATCTCCGGAATCGAAGCTCAAAAACAATGTATGCATAAATTCATGTAAAATAATTGGTTTAATAAAATTTATTTATTTAATTGATTATAAAACGAGTGTTAAATCCCACAAGCAGTTCACAAGAAATATTTTTATATATTAGAATTTTCCAATTTAATTAATTATAAAAGTCGATAAATAGTTATTTAATTAAAAAAAATTCAAATCTAAATAAAAAAAAATTAAATAAATAAATATACGGAATTTATTTATATAATTATATATAGATAATCTGTGGGCCACTAGAAGGCTAGAAATGGAAAAACTGGGGGGTAGATGTGGGGGGTTCAGGAGGTGAGGTGTCGTGGTGGGTTCTCCGGATGTGGGTTGGAAGTGTGGGTGCTGGAGGTAGGGTGTCCGGGGTGGGGCGAGGGGTTCGGGGGGTCCAGGGGGTGTGTACTATATATATTTGTATTTTTATCAGAATTTTAAATTAAAAATAATATTAATATATAGCTTTTAACTAAAGCAAAAAGTTGCCGAGCATCGCTCTTGGTGGCTCCAGGTACTCAGATCTTAAAATGAGAGAAGACTCATAGTCTAAAAAATTTAAATCAGGGGTGTCCAAGCTTTTGGCTTACTCGGGCCACATTTGAATAAAAAAATTTTCTCCGCCCGCAGAAAAAATATACTAATACTATTAATTTATAATTTGAAAGTTTATATTGGGAAAATAAGGACAAGTTTTTTTATGTGTGACTTTTTTATTTATCCACCAACGTTTCGTCGACTTTGCCGACTTCTTCAGGGCTTCAAATAGTCATGTCACACATTCGTTTAAATTTTCTTATTACCTTCGTTACCATTGAAGGCCATCAGAATACAATTTTCAAAAGATATTTGGCACATTCACAAAAAATACAATTTTTTTCTCTTTTTAATAACAACATTTTGTATTGATAAGGTTGTTATTATAAAGAGAAAAAATTGTGTTTTTTGTGAATGTGCCAAATATCTTTTGAAAATTGTATTCTGATGGCCTTCAATGGTAACGAAGGTAATAAGAAAATTTAAACGAATGTGTGACATGACTATTTGAAGCTCCTGAAGAAGTCGGCAAAGTCGACGAAACGTTGGTGGATAAATAAAAAAGTCACACATAAAAAACTTGTCCTTATTTTCCCAATATAAACTTTCAAATTATAAATTAAATTATGGACGGAAATGATAATAATACTATTAATATTTCTTAATAAAAAAAATGATAGTTAATACTTTAGAATAATGATATTCACGATAACAAAGAATATTTTATTTAGATATGAGGTGTTTTTTATTTTTGGAATCATGAAATTATCCAAAAGATTTTAAAAAATTGTATTTAAATGTTTACCTTGTCTCTGATGAAGGTTTGAACAATTCTCAAAAAAGGAGATGTCAAAAGAAATGCACAAAACGCGGCGCCCAGAAAACACAAATTTTAAGGCACTTGACCCGTTGACTGTTGGACTCGAAATGAAATAAATGCATTTCAATGCAAAAGAAAGAGCAATGGGAAAAGAATCCCGTTACTTGATTAGATATCAGAGGAAAGAAAATAATTCCAGATATATAAAATAAAAACGTATGCAAGACATGCCCAATTGGTTGGTGATTGGTTTTAATAAACTAGCCTGATGTGCGTCAAGTGATTTTCACTTAACTTTTCCTTATTAATTAAATATCTGGGGACACGGCAGTGCCCTAGCCAAGTTCGATTCGAGCGGGGATGTGTACACTGCCAGACTACCCTGGGAACAACTCAGGCCATTTTGACGCCTCTGTAACTTCGTAATGGAAACCTCTACATGGCTGAAATTTTTTTCCAGAATACTGATCCATAAGCTTAACTAAATTACAAAATTTCATATTTCTACTGTTTATACCATCCAAGTTACAAGAAGCCAAAGATAGGCTTTTTCGTCACTCACTCATCAAAATTCTAGAGCAGGGGTCTTCAACGTTTTACAAATCAAGGGCCAATTTTTTTTTCTGAACAGCAGGCCGGACCCAGGCGCGGATCCAGACCTCTGATTTGGGGGGGGGGGTCGCCGGTATATAAGATATAATTTTGATCTCGGAAGTGTTTCGCGATCGAATTATCGAATTGTCCAAGCGGGGGGGGGGGGGGGTCAGAGACGCCGCCCCCCACATAGAACTTTATTTTCTTCAATTTTAAAATTTAATGTTATAAAAAAAAAATTTAAAAATTATTTTTTTGTAGTCGTTATTGAGAGTGCTGTTGGCGGGCCGCGGGTTGAAGACCCTTGTTCTAGAGTACTTCCGCTAACCCTAGAATGCTGAAATTTGGCAGGCAGGTAGAGTTTGGGGTACAATTAATGGGAAAAATCCAAAAATCGAAACTTTCCCTTCTTCAGGACCTAAAATGAAGGGGTGAAAGTTATAGACTTAATTAACATATACTAAAAATTCAATGAACCTAGAATGCTGAAATTTGGCATACTGGTATAGCTTGACACATTAATAAAGGACGAAATTGAAAAATCGAAACTTTTCCTTCTTCAAGGCCCGAAATGAAGGGGTGAAAGTTATAGGCTTAATTAACATAAACTAAAAATTCAATAAACCTAGAATGCTGATATTTGGCATACTGGTAAAGCTTGACACATTAATAAAGGACGAAATTGAAAAATCGAAACTTTTCCTTCTTCAGGGCCCGAATTGAAGGGGTTAAATTTATAGGATAAATCCAACTTACAAAAAGAAGTGAAATGTCAACAAAAACACTTGTGTAAAAAAAGGCCAAGTTCGATTAATAAAATCCGTTTGCCAAAAAAAGTAGTGAGATCTAATGTGCTGCCAAGTTCAACATCATCAATTTATTAAATGAGTCGAGAATATATTAGTAACTTCAATTAAAACGCATGTTTTTCATTTCACATGTCCATCTATATTTTTTATTGATTTCACATTTTTAGTTGAAATTATTTTCATAAAACTTGGCTTTTACGCATTATTATGTATGTCACGAATTACTAGTTACCATATCATGGGATCTTAATAAGAGGGGAGTGGTGGAGGCCCTATCAAACAATAATAATAATAATTTAATGCGTAAAAGCCAAGTTTTATGAAAATAATTTCAACTAAAAATGTGAAATCAATAAAAAATATAGATGGACATGTGAAATGAAAAACATGCGTTTTAATTGAAGTAACTAATATATTCTCGACTCATTTAATAAATTGATGATGTTGAACTTGGCAGCACATTAGATCTCACTACTTTTTTTTGGCAAACGGATTTTATTAATTGAACTTGGCCTTTTTTTACACAAGTGTTTTTGTTGAGATCAAAATTTTAGATGAAAACTTTTAAATAAATTATTAATAAATAGGATAACAAATAATCATTTAATTTATTGTAATAAATTCCATCACAAATTTACAAAATCAAATACAGTTCTTACAGGTGTTATGACCATCTATTATTATTGGTTAAAAATCTAGACACACGGCAGTACAAGGCCCAAATCCGCCCCTGTCTCGAATACGGCTCACATCTGTGGAGAGGAGCCTCAAAATATTCTCTTGCTACCCTTGATGCAATTCAGAAACGAGCCGTCAGGCTAATTGACGATTCTACCCTCACCGACTCCCTCGACTCGCTGGCTCATCGAAGAGATGTCTCTGCCCTTTCCCTTTTCTATAGATACTATCACGGCAGGTGCTCTGATGAGATAAAATCAATAATTCCCCCCAAAGCATGCTTTGCACGCAGCACACGTTTTGCCGACTCCCAACACTCTTTCGCGGTCAAATTGGAAAAGTGCCGGACCACTTCATTCGCGAATACATATATCCCCATGACTTCAAGGAACTGGAACTCTCTCCCAGCCTCCATCTTTCCCAGCACCTATAATCTTCAAACCTTCAAAACCAGGGTGCATAGACACCTACGTCTACACCCTCTCACTTAATCAACTTTCCCTTCTCTTCGGTAATGCAAGGGTCTTTCGAGATCCATAGGGGCTACATCTTTACTGGTGCACCCCTTCTTGCATTCGATTGCATTAAAAAAAAAAAAAAAAGTGTGTCAGCCAAGTTCGGAAAAACTGGCGACACACCTGCCATGTGGGTATTTACACGAACTATTTCAAGCTACTTTCGACCCCCCTCCCCATAGCTCAACAACTATTAGAGTTAGATACTTGAAATTTTGCATGCCTAATAAGACCCACTAGAACACCTAGAATCCCAAATTTCATGAATAAATCTATTATAGTTCTTGAGTTATTAAGGTAGTTGTTTCGCGACAATACTAGCAAAAAGTTAATGCTAGAGTATATAGAACAGACAATAAGGATTCATAATTCATCAGTTCTTATTATTTAAAAATATTGCATTTAATTTTTACTTTACCATACAGGGTGTATGGCCAAGTATTGTAATCGTGCATAAAAAAAGTGGGTTGTTTGCTTCTTTTTTTCGAAATATCTCAAAAACGGCTGAAACTATTTTGATTAAAAAAATTGAGAGTTGGCATTTCGGTCTACAAAATAAGCCCTAATAAGTGAACATCGAAAAACTTATATTATATAGATAAAAATTTTGTCAAAATGTTTGTTAGTCTGTGCATTACCAAATTTTTGTGGACGAGCTAGCTCAAAAACAAGTGTGAATATCAAAACCAAATTTCACACGTAACTTTGGTGCATTGAGATTAAGAGCTGATTAGATTTTGGTGCATATCGACACAAAATTAAAATGTAAAATTAAAATATTTTCAAACTAACAAAATTGAAATATACCATAAAATAAATATATTAAATATTTTTTTTCTGGTGCCAAAATCATGGGGGGGTCAAAAAAATTCTAGGCCCTTAGACCAAACTCAACCAAATTTTTTTATACATAATCAGTGGATCCCCAGAAGTCTAAAAATTCCAAAACTAACCTCCAGAAATGGGGGGGGGAGGGGTTCTAGGGTCAAAAAATGAAATTCTAGGCCCTTAAACCAAAGACAACAAAATTTTTTTATGCATAATCAGTGCGTCCCCAGAAGTCTAAAAATTTAAAAACTAACCTCCAGAAATTAGGGGGAGGGGTTCTAGGGTCAAAAAATGAAAATCTAGGCCCTTGCACCAAACTCAACCAGAAGTGTATGGTAAAGTCAAGTGGATGGCCACATCAGAACGTGTCAATTTATTTTTTATTCATCTAAAAGTTCTGAAGTTGGAAAGCCTAAATCTAATCAATTGGTGGCTCACCGAAGAACCGTTTCTGCCCTTTCTCTGTACTACAGATACTATCACGGTGTCTGTTCAGTCGAGCTGAAATCAATTATCCCCCCTAATGCCCTCTTTACGCGAAACAAGCGGTTTTCTAACGCTCAGCACCCCTTCGCTGTCAAATTGGATAAAAGTCGAACAAGCGCTTTCGCCAACTCTTTTATCCCTATGACCTCCAGAGACTGGAACTCGCTCCCTGCCACCATCTTTCCCGCGACTTATAACCTTCAGCTATTTAAGACCCGTATCCACAGATACCTTCGACCCCCGCCCAACCCATAAAATTCTTTCTTCTTCTTTTCACGATGGAGGGGCCCAACCCAGGGGTTGCACCTTTTTGGTGTAACTCCTTCTCTCATCATTATCATAAAAAAAATTCTTCTTTTTGGACATTCAAACAGTATGTGTAACAACCATCTGGCGATTAATATTTTTAATACCATCGTCGGACAGAGTTTGGTAATTATTACGCCATGATTAAATAATCAGCCTTCCGGTGTTCCTCTTTCGCTATATTATAGTGACAGAGAATAAATAAATATGTCTTCACACCTAAGCATACATGACCAGAACTTTTGCTCTGATGTATAAAATGGATTGTAACAGATGGTTATGTGGTGTATTCAATACGGTGTATGTGTGTGTAAGTGCTACTGATTTGAGTGTGTTTAAATGCTTTTTAAAGCTTACATATTACCTTAACAGAAGGGCCCTGAAAAGACAGACAGACAGACAGGCAGGCAGACAAATTCAAAGAGAGGGAGAGTTGATGCGTCATTGCTTATAACGTGCTTTGGAACTAATTTAAAATATGGTGGCTTCAGCTCGGGCTCTTTCTTTCTTTCTTTCTTTTTTTTTCTATTAGGATAAAAAGTTATCATTAATAGGTTTGAAAAACGTTCAAAATTAAAACCCAAATTGTCATTGAAGGATTAGACATCGGAATAACCTGTTTAGATAAATAAAGACAGAGAGAATGGAGAAGAAAACAAGACAAAAATGAAATGTATTTGTTAAAACATTGCGATAAATATAGGTATATATGTATAATCTGGATTAATTGTGACCGAACCCTGTCCGGATTTTCGAAAAGAACAAAAAAAATAAAAATACAGACAGTCGTGGGACTGTCGGTAGAAGCTTTTACCTCTTCGTCGTTGATATGCATTGTCCATTGATTACAAATACTATATATATTTGTCTAGATTAATTAGCCGCAACGCTGACGTAATGCTGCCGAGAGAGAGCGCCATCGGTATATTTGCGGCAAATTTGAAATATAATCGTAATTTGGACTCAAATTTCGAAATGAAAGACTCCAATTGATTTTAAATTAAGAAACATTAAATATATTGATAATTATTACCCCCCCCCCCCTTCACCACTCAAAAATTAAATATTCAATTCGCTTTTCTTTGCGCACAGAAAAAGAAATCAATCACATCTTATTTGATTTATATATTATTTGTTTATTTTTTAATAATTTGCCACTTTTTTATAATTTTTAAAAATCTAAATTTTGTTATTCTTATTTTTTGATTTTTACAAAATTAAACGACTTAAGACACGCATGCCCATATGAGTTTCTCATGGCAATACTGGAGGAGCAGCCTGTCATACAAACAACACCTGATCTCTTTTAAATATTTGGAGCCTTATATCGATTATCGATCCCAAATTTTAAAAAATGATATAATATAATTCTCCTCCTCACACGATACCACTTATTTAAATAAATCTATTTCCACACAAAAAATATCACAATGCTGTAGATTATAGAAAAAAAAATACTTCCAGATTCATATCTAGAGCCTCATTTCTGTAGCTGTGTCAGGACGAAAATGAGGCGAAACTTTTAAGAGACTATGTATTTTCGGGAGCTTACAGGTATACATTTGGAGTGTGGTTTTTTAAGAGGAATAAAATTTTTGGACCGAGACGCCGCCCGCCAGGGCACCAGCCCGGAGGGCCGAGCTTCGAGGCCCGCACGAGAAAGCTCGTAATAAAATAATAAAATTAAAAAATATTGAATAAAAAAAATCAATAATAATAATGAAATAAGAAGATGTCGGAAACATAATTTTTTGAAAATAATAAATTTATAAATAAACGAGCTGCTCCAGGCGTTCGGCACGCCCTCTCACAACTCGGCCCTCCGATCTGGTGGCTCTAGCAGGCGGCGTCTCGGCATGTGATTATTAAGTCTCCAAAATTCATTTAAAAAAAAGCTCCATTCCCAAAAAAAGTATGTTTTTTTTTTTTTTAATTATAAAACGTGTCAAAAAAATTAACTTTTTCATTAAATTTAGCACGTAAAATTTTAACATTTTATTGTTGTTTATTAGATAGAAGAAGCTTTATATTTAGATATTTGCAAATAAATAACTCTCAGTTTTCTAAAGAGTAAATGTACTAAAAAGCTAAAAATTTCTATATTTTGCCCCCCCCCCCCCTTCGCCCCCATACAGTCAATTTTGATTGTTGATTTTTACAGGAATAGTTTCTTAACGTAATAAAGAATAACTCTACAAAATTTGATAGAAGAGAGTTTTAATTTTTTCCCCCACTCACATTTTGGATAGTTGGGAGTCGAATTTAAAAAAATCCTGAAATTTCTTTATTAGATATTTGTATTTAGAATTTTATTAAGTAAAAATCAAGTAGATATTTTATCGTTCTTAATTGAAAATCCATAATTAGTGTAAACACATTGCAAAGACATTTTGCCTCTTTTGACCCCTTTAGGGGTCGAATTTCAAAAAATCCAGAAATTAGTTTTTAGATATTTTAAGTTAGCAAAAAATCTGACTGCTCTAATACTAGGCGAAATGAAAAATTTCTTTAAGCTAGCTAGAACAGGATCGAGTTTCATGTCACGAGTCATCGTTTCGTTTCATTTGGTTTTTTCAACAATTTTTATTATTCTATATTCTGAATTTATCATTGAATATATTTTTTTAATTGAATTATTTTGACCTTTCAATGAAGCCATTATTACATAGGCGTTGTTAGATCATCGAAATAATGGTTAATAATATTTTTTTTTACAAATTTTAAAATTTGTATCCGGCACATAGGAGCAAATAGAAGTGTACTTTCCTCTCCCGCCAAAAAATTTTCATCGACTTTTAAGAAGCAAAAAATCTGACTTTAAGCTAGCTCGAACAGGATCGAGTTTCATGTCACGAGTCATCGTTTCGTTTCATTTGGTTTTTTCAACAATTTTTATTATTCTATATTTTGAATTTATTATTGAATATAATTTTTTAATTTCTTTTATTTTGACCTGCCCTTATTACATAGTGGTTCTAAATAATATTATTTTTTTTTTTAATTTTTAAATTTGTATCCGGCACCTAGGACCAAATAGAAGTGTACTTTCCTCTCCTGCCAAAAAAACTTTAATCGACTTTTTAGTAACAAAAAATCTGACTGCTCTAAGAAAATAAATTTCTTTAAGCTCCAACAGGAACGAGTTTCATGTCATGAGACATCGTTTCGTTTCATTTGGTTGTTTAAACAATTTTTCCTACTCTAATTTCTGAATATTTTTTTTTTTAATTTGACTTAATTTGACCTGGCAATGAAGCCCTTACTATTTAGGGGTTGTTGGATCATCGAAATAAGGGTTAATTATATTTTATTCTTAAAAATTTTAAAATTTGTATCCGGCACTTAGGACCAAATAGGAGTCTACTTTTCTCTCCCGCAAAAAAAAAACTTTCATCGACTTTTAAGCAGCAAAAAATCTGACTGCTCTAAAAGTAGGCAAAATGAAATTTTTTTTAAGATAGCTCCAACAGGATCGAGTTTCATATCACGAGTCATCGTTTCATTTCATTTTTTTTTTTTCAACAATTATTATTATTCTATATTCTGAATATAATTTTTTTTAAATTTCTCAAATTTGGATTTTTCAATGTTTTTGTCAAAATAAGAAATTTCACAAGACTATAGCCTTGTTTTTTTTTTCATTTTTCGACAATTTTTTTTTTTTTTGAGATATTTCAAATGAAATATATTTTTTCAATTCTCTAGGACCGTCTGACAACAAATATACTAAAATTTCTATAATATGGATATTTGAAATTTTTTGTCAAAATCAGAAATTTCACAAGACTATAGCCTTTTTTTGACAATTTTTTTTTTAGATATTTCAAATGTGTAGTATTATTAATAACAAAATAATTCTTCTCACTTTGCTATTCTTCTTTATTTTTCAATTTTTTTTTCCGGGGTTTTTTTTTCTAACCAGCAGCAACACCAATTACTCTACCACCTCTATAGATATATATTAATAATAATACATATAATTAAAGTGACTGATGAAAAATTACATCTTTTATATTGGAAGCTTAAAAAGTGATGAAAAAAATACATTCTTGATGGTTTTTATATATAATTAAAATCTTTGTCATCGTCTAATGATGCCTGGGCCACTCCTCCGCAATAGTACATCTTTTATTTTGAAAAAAAATATGTTTTTGGATTGATAAAGGTGATTACAATCATCATCATCAACGAGTTTTCTGGTCAATAGAGTAGAAGAAGATAGAAAGAAGTTGATGACCGATCTGGATCTATCGCTCTTTCTTCTTTTTCACGCCCAAAACGAATCGAATAAAGGGGCCGCTCATTAAAATGCAAAACATTCTTTCCATACCTTCAACTTCTCTTCTTTTTCTAGATTTTTTCGACATTTACAGATTTTCGATATATGACTTGAGTTCAAACACCTAATAAAATAGGAACTTATATCACAGTGTTGGTTAACCTTTTCAAAATCACAGAACACTGAAAAAACGATATATTTATAGTTAAGAAATTTTATTTGATATGAATAGATGATGAAGTTAATTATTGCGAAATCGATCTCTGTTCAATATGAATAAATGAGATACATATTTTAATTATTCTCTTATTTTTGGAGCAACTCTAGATATATTAATACTTAAGATGCCGCTATTTGAACCAAACACCAATAAGTAAATTATGAAAATATTGTTATTTGAGTTAAATAGTGGAATAGTTAAATTTAATAGTTGGGTATTTAAATGGGATAATACGTAATTACGACAAGAAATTATATAAACTTGAATATTTTTTATTTATAATAAATAAATGTATGTATTTCTGACTAGAAGATGAGTATATACATTTGATGTAGAATCTATATTCAATCAAATGAATTATATAAATATTTATTTTAATTATTCATTTGGTTGAATTAATTATATAAAAATTTGAATGAATGATTACCTATATTTGATTTAAGGTACAAGGTAATCTAATTTTAATATATATTAATATTTCTTATAATTTTATAGTGGGTTTTAAAATTAAAAAAAAAAAATTAATAATGTAAGCAAAATTTTTGTTATTTTTTTTAAATATCTTAATTATTAAAATATCTACTATTTTGCGAAAAATCTAAGCCATTTTATGATAAAAAAAGTAATTTTTAAGAAAAAATAAAACCGACTTCAAAAAAATTAAATGCAACAAATAAAATCCACTAAAAGGTATAAAATAATTATTATCTTATTTAGTTACAACTAAACGACGAAATATTAACATGAAATTACTTTTTGAAGTCGGTGCCAAACAAACTATACCTATAATCGAGCGTACCCGCCAAATGTACTAAGAAAGACCCGTCGAGTGCGATTCAAGCTTGAGTTGTTTGCCATAAAAGAATTTAGTTTTTTTGATTTTAAGTCGATTCTTCCAAGTTTTCAGTAGAGGTTGCCATTGATAGTCAAAACATCAAAAATGGAATGCAATAAGGTTATTCCTCTAGTATTAGATAAGAATCGATCGTTATTTTTGATTTTAAGCCGATTCCTCCATGTATTCAGCAATGGTTACCAATAATAACCGAAATGTCAAAACTCCAATGTAGAATGGTTATTCCTCGAATATTAAATGAGAATCATCATTATTTTGTCTGCAAATTGCAAATTGCAAGTGATATCTGATTAATAATAAAGGAACAAACATATTAATATTTCAAATGAATTTGGATAAAGTTTAGCAACGATCTGTTGCAATTTATTTTATTTATTTATTTATTTATTGAATATACATAGAAATAAACAAAACATGTGTGTGTGTTGTTGTGTGTCGAGTTAACGCCCTGGTTGCAACAACACGTGCTCAAATGGATATAGTTAGACTTTAGCCTAGGTTTCTCCGTGGGTTATTCGGACCTCTCAGCTTTAGTATAGGCATCGCAACGAGAGGGAGGTAAAGGGAAGGAAAGGTGAACGCCCAGACTCGTCCCAGTGGCGAATCTCCCCCCCCCCACTCTCTTATGAGATCACTGCATGATTTCTACGTCATTGGTAGGCAAAGAATGTCCCGAAAGGGTCCAGGCTATCGAAATTGTTTTCTTAAAATTTTATCAAACGATTAATTAAGTTAGATAATGACGCATGCAATTGAAAATAAGCTGACGTGTTCTGATGTACCACTAACTTGACGTTACCATACAACCTAGCCCCTCACTATATATTTAATATTTAATAAAATTATTTATAATCATGTAGGGGAGGGGGTTAGTAATAGTTTTGCATTTTTAGACTGCTGGGGGCCCAATGATTATGTATACAAAATTTGGTTGAGTTTGGTACAAGTGCCTATATTTTCATTTTTTGACCATACACCCCATTTTAGGCTGTTAGTTTTTGCATTTTCAGATTACTGTGGGCCCAATTATGTATATAAAATTTGGTTGAGTTTGGTACAAGAGCCTAGATTTTCATTTTTTGACCATACACCCCACTTTGGGCTGTTAGTTTTTGCATTTTTAGACTTCTGGGTTCCCACGGATTATGTATACAAAATTTGGTTGAATTTGGTAAATGGCCAAGATTTTCATTTTTAACCCCCCCCCCCCCCTCCACCCCTTAATTTTGGGTCGATATTCACCAAAATCTAATCAGCTGTTAATCTCAATGGGCCAAAACTACGTGTGAAATTTGGTTTCGATATTCACACTAGTTTTTGAGCTAGCTCGTCCACAAAAATTTGCTTACGCACAGACTAACCAACAGACTTACAGACATTTAGACAAAACAATTATTATCTCGAAAAATATAATTTTTTCGATGTTTCACTTATTAGAGCTTTTTTGTAGACCGAAATGCCATGGTTTCGCTCAATTTTTTTAATCAAAATAGTTTCAGCCGTTTTTCGATATATTTCGAAAAAAATTACGCTACAAAAACACTTTTACATGCACGATTACAATACTTGACCATACCCTCTATGGTAAAGTAAAAAAGACTCATTCTGGTGAAAAGCTATTCTCACTCTCTCATCATATTCATAGAGAAAAACGAATGGGAAAATAAATTCATGCAATTTTGTTTTTAATTTGACGAAGGTAAATGATGTTTACCAACCGTGGCTTAAAACAAAAATAAATAAATAAAAATAAAATAAAAATCTTTAAAAAACAATTTTATGTTTTCACAACTCTTGCCCATAAAAATAAAATAGATATAACACTGTGTTAATAAATAATCAATAGATTTTTTTCAACATACACAGGGTGTATAATAATTTAATAATAAATAATAACTATAATTTGTTAGTGTATTCCTTGCATCATATAAAATGTTCATTATAATTATAAAATATAGATATTTTAGAAAATGTCTGACGTTCTTTTTATTTTTCTAAAAATAATTAATAAATTAATTAAAACTAAATCAATAAATAAATTAATTAATTAAAATAAAATAATAATCTTAAAAAGACAATTTTATGTCCTACCCATAAAAATAATATATATATCATTACTATATAGGGTTTTTTTTATAAACGTTTCTAGATTATAAAATATTGGTATTTATGGTAGGTACTCTATATACATTAAAATTTTTTTCCAATATACATAGGGTGTATAATAAATAATAACACTATTTTGTTTGCGTATTCCTTGCATAATTTTAAGAAAAAAAAATGTTCATAGAAAGATTTAGATATTTTCAAAAAAGAACGCTTCATTATCTGACTGTCGTTCTTTTTGTTTTCCTAAAATAAATAAATAAATATATAACTTTGGTAATGAATAGAATACTGAGTCCAGATTTGGTATAAGTTCATTTTTTTATAGTTTTTTCCCCCAATGTATTAAAAACCAAGACTATTTTAAACTAATTTCAAAATGAAGTCAGTTTATTTGTTATACATTCGACATCAAACATTTTTTTTGTTAATATTTTAAAAATTTTATAATTAATTATGTATACAACATTTAGTTAAGTCCAAAGGCCTAGAATTTGGATTTTCTGACCGCCTCTCCCATTTGGGTGATTGGTTTTTAAGTTTCTGGTAGTTACCTCGAAGTTAACAGATTATGTATACACAATTTGGTTAAGTTTGCTCCAAAAGGCCTAGAATGCTCATTTTTTGACCCCGCTCTTCCATTTTGAATTCGATTTCTAGTCTTCAAATTAATAGAGAAAATGTTGAATTGTTTTGAAAGAACATCTGCCAATCTTCTTGGCAAACGAATCAAGCGGTAGTGCTGCCATCTATATCTAAGTAACTAAAGTACGACATACCTACCTACCCACTAAACTTATTATTTTATTAATATAGATTAGTAGATAGTGGAAATTGTAATAAAAAAAATTGCTCTTGAGAATTCAGTAGATAAGTATTGTATATGGTTGTGTATTATTTAATTCAAGGAGAGGACAAAATCATTGATTTTATTCTTATATTATGAATGCAACTACCTGCTCCTCTTGGCAAAAAAATCTTTTTAATTTTATTCCCAGCACAGTGAGAAAGAGAAGCGTATCGAGATCTATCAGCTTTAAACTGCAATGGTTCAGGGAGATGGGGGCGGGGGGGGGGGGATATCCCGGACAACTTAAAATAGCCCCCGTTGTACAAAACGCGAATCAGTCAAGCAAGTAATTGACATTCCAGGCGCCACCAAGCTCTTGATAATGATTGGTATTCAAGCTATTCAAAATAGATAATAATAACGACATAAGAGAATGGAATTAATTATAGTGCCTTTATAAAATTAAATATCAATTTTACACTATATAAATTAGAAGTTTATAACCCTTACTAGGTATTTACAATTTAACTAGACACCTGGCGAAAATCATCTTAACTAACACTAAGCTTTTTTTTTCTTATTATACATACTTTTATTTTTAACTTGGTTCTCCACTCTCACTGGGTAGAATCTTTTGTAATCCAATTTAGACCTACTTCTACCAAAATAACACAGAACTGATTAAAATGATGTTTGTATATTTAAAAATTTTTAAGAAATGAATTCACGAAAACATTCACAATTGGTAACTGGAAATTTCAGATACGCCAACTGGTGGTGAAAGCTTGAACTCTCTCAATTGGGTCTTCTGACATCTGATTGATTAGTATTTAAATGACATATAAACAAAAATAAAACCTATTTATTAAATAATATTCTTTGATTATGCATACCTATATGACATTTGTGACAGCGACCCAATTGCGTTAGTTTCAATTTCTACCACATGGCGGCAACACCGTACTTATAGTGTTTCACTAATATAATCAATAATAATCCATAATTAAATTATTGAAATTATTGATTGTCTTTGTCTTATTATTTCAACCGCCGAAGAAGTCATAAATAAAGTGACGAAACGTCCGGCATATTAAATGATAACACTCTGATTTTAATTTGATTTTTTTGTCCAACTTCCTACTGATTCCATTTCAATTCACAATACATAGATTGAGCTAATACATATTATGATTAACACCTTTACAGTATACACCGCGCATGAGCGAATTTTTTTTTAAGCAAACCAATAAATATATCTAAATGTTAACAAATTCACTTTTTTACTTACATATATTAAATTTATGTATTGCAATAACTCGAAATTGATTTTAAGGTTCCGCTCGCTTTAATAAGTTTATTTTAAATATCTAAAAAAAAAAATCGATTGAAAAAGTGGTTATTTTTTATCCAAAATTCGTTACACAAATTTTTAGGGGTGAACTTTCATAACCAACTAGAGTTAGAGTCGTTCTATTAATATAAAAATAAACTATTCATTTTGATTTAATTAACTTGTCATAATTCCATTTTTTTAAACCAATTATTTTAGATGAATTAATGTATACATTGTATTTAAGCTTCGACTCCGGAGATTACTACTCCACCATCGACTGTCCTTGATCATCTTTTTAGTCCTTGTTTTTAATAAAAGGAAAAAAACTAATTAAATAAAAAAACCTCTTTTCCGATAATTATTCCAATTCCATATCTCAATCTAATTCTCTATCTCTTTTTTTTTTTTTTAAATTTTATTAAACCAATTATTTTACATTAATTAATGTATACCTTGTATTTTAGCTTCGATTTCGGAGATTGCTTCTCCACCATCGAGTGTCCTTATTCATCTTGAGTCCTTGTTTTTAATAAGAGGAAAAATCTAATTAGATAAAAAAACCTCTTTTCCGATAATTATTTAAATTCCATTATTCCCCAATCAAATCGATTGGTATCCTTCCCTCTCATTCTCTATCTCTCGTCATAATTCCATTATACAAATAATTACTTGTTAAAAACTATTAGTGGGTTTTAAAATGAATAAATTAACAAAACTAATGAATTTAAGTTGAAAAACACCTGTTTGTTGGCTTATGCTTTGATCATAACCAGATCCTAAAATCTTAATAAAATCATTCTCAAAAATGCATTTCTACATTTTTGAACTGAGAACTAACTCTAATTAGAAATATGGGCATTTGAACACCAGTACGAATGCTCTATAAGTTTCTTGAGTTATCTTGGGTATCATGGGGTAGCAAGGCGTACTTACCGAGTAATAATAATTTTTTGGGAAATTTAATATTTAAAAAATATTTTATTGTTTGAAATACCTGCTCTTACGTTATATGTGTATTTTAATTTCGTCATAATATGACAGAAAAGTTTTCAATGAAAAGTGCTGGATTCCGATTACAACAACATCAAAATTTAATGATGATAAGGCTTTCTTTCTCTCATGACTAAGAATTCTCCTGAAACGAGAATCCTTCTATTATTTCTATAAAGATCTGTTGAAATTCTATGATTCATCTATTTTAACTATTTCATTTTTCTAAGGTCAATGTAAAGATAATTGAATCGCTTCCTGCTATCTGAATACAGAGTTCTTTAATAAAAATAAAATGGAACACGACGTTTGAGGGAAAATCGTTTTGCCTAGACAAATAAAATATGGGCCGAAACTGTGAAAATTTGTAAGAGATTTTTATTGTACCGAATTCTTACTTCTACTGTAATTTTTACTGCTCATATGAGGCAAACTGACTCAGAGCATCGGAAAAATTTAAATAAACAAATAAATATATTAATTAATTTTAGGTATTTTTTTTAATAATATTCATACGAAAAGGATTCCATCAGAAAGTTGAAAATCCTATAAGCCTGTAGGTTTTTATGCTTATTCTGATGACATTTTTAGATTTTGAGAACAGTTTTATTTTTTTTTTTTTAATATTTTCCTTTAAAACTCCAAAAAGGCAATTTATTTTTAAAATAACTATAGATATGAAACAGCAATAATAATTAAAAAGGTTTCACTTTCATTTCCAAGTAGTGACCGAAATGTCGTGCTTTGTATTTTTTATTTGTGATTATTAAATTGTTGATAAATATTAATAATATAATGTTAAATCATTCACATCTATATTAAAATTCATATAAGGAATTGTAGTGAACTGGATAAATTAAAACTCGGAACCAGACGTTTTGGCAATTTATTTTGACTTCCTCAGTGGCTCGTTTCATTACTCCCTTGTCAAAAACATTTGTGTATTGTAGTAAAAACTGTTTTTGATAAGGAGTGATGAAACGAGTCACTGCGGAAGTCAAAATAAATTGAATTATTTAAAAAAAAGCTCCGAGTTTTAATTTATCCAGTTCCTTACGATTCCTTATATGATTAATAATATATTTAATCAGCTGCGAAGCCTGTCTTAGGCGGGCATTTTGTTGGCCAGGGGGTTACGTCCCCTGGACACCCTAGTGGGTTTTGAAATAATAATTTTTTTTTTTTTTTTATAAATTTTATTAAACCAATTATTTTACATTAATTAATGTATACATTGTATCTTTTACTTCGATTCCGGAGATAACTTCTCCACCATCGAGTGTCCTTGATCATCTTTAGTCCTTGTTTTTAGTAAGAGGAAAAATCTAATTAGATAAAAAAACCTCTTTTCCGATAATTATTTAAATTCGATTATTCCCCAATCAAATCGATTGGTTGCTCATTCGAAATAATAATTTAAATTTCTTAATTTTATTAAATTTTATTTGTTATGAACTATTACTGGGTTTTAAAATTAAAAAAAAAATCACGCCGTCGTTGTCGCGGAAGCCGATTATAATCAATATAGATTTAGATGTTTTCATTTTCATCTAATTTTTCATTTTTTTAAATTCATAAAAAGGGGCGTTATTTATTTAAATTTCCAGCCTTGTCTGTTTATATGATTGATCAGTTGAAACCTGGCTTTTAAAATATGCTAGGTGCAAATTACTATCTGCAAGCTGTTGACCGGGTTGTTAGCAATGTAATAAGTTTGTTGCATTGCAAGTTGAATATTCTCGTAGTTTATGTAAATTATTTTTTGAGTAGAGTTCTGCCTTCTGAAAGAGAAATGACATCATCCGCCTCAACTATATAATTATATACATTAGCAATGTTTCTTCTTTATTGTTATAAATACCGAAACATTACTTAAGTCTCCATCAGTTTCTTGTCCGAATAGAATATAGTATAAGTTTTACATTTTTATAACCTTCTTGCTTCTTATTTCACCATAGTCCGTAGAGAAGTATAGTAATTGGGCTTGAAAAAGACTTCTTTTGGAAGGGGGATTCGTATTTTCGAAATATCTCAAAAATGGCTAAAAATATTTTATTAAGACTTTTTGTTTAAAACCACATTTTCCACTTTTAAAAATATATGTAAATTTTATATCAGTGGCGGGCGGTGTCTTTTCAACCAGGGATGCTGTCCAAAAAAATGCCCTTCAAATTTTTTTTAATTTTCTATTATTGTTCGCTTTTTTTGCAAATTTCTCATCCAAATAATAACATACCTTCATAATTTTTATGGTATATCTACAAATTCAAACAAAATGTTACTAATTTTAAAATAAACATTTCAAAGACTAATTGATCATTCCAAGAGAGAAAAGTCATACCCCACAATGCCACCACCTAAAATTTTATTATATTGCTAAACTCTAAAAGAGTAAAGGAAAATAAATTTCAGAAGTAAGCTAGGACCGAGGGGTGAACCGCGATTGGAATTAGGTGTACACCGTCTTTGGAATTACTTTGGAATTCATTAGATAATCTATTGTTATCTATTGTCTTCTACTTGGAAATAAAAGTGGAAGTGGAAGTAGGTGTACACGATTTTAGGTCGCGGTTCACCCCTCGGCTAGGACTATCCGAGAGTTGTGGATATGGTTTCCTTTTTTCAGCAGGGAAAATTAAAATAAATTAAAATCTTTCCTATATTTCAAAAAGATTACATATATCTAACAGTAGACATAAACTAAACAGTAAACACGGTTTTCTTTAAATAAAGTATTTTAGAAAAGTTTATGCCTAGGCAAAAATAAATTAAATTGAAAGTTTTTGCCGAGAGTAGGAGAATTTTTATAAATTGAAGGAGACAATAAAGAGTGTGACAAGTGCTGGAATTATAAATTTTTAATTTTAATTTTAATTAAAAATTTATAATTTCAGCAGAAGATACACTTTATTGTCTCCTTCAAAAAATAAATTAAATTGAAGGAAAAGTGTAAACTTTTTCAAGACTCCTCTCTAATTTCAATTTCATAGAATTTTTCGTTATTTTTCAAATTTAACATTATATTTTTACTCTAAATGTTTTGAAATTTTAAGAATGCGCCGCATCCATAACATCCATTGACCGCGCGCCACTGATGTATATGTTTATTGCAACTAGCAGAAGACAACCTCATTGACGTCTCTTAAAATATTTTCAATTAAATAAGCTAATTAGATAAAAATTAATTTTTTAATATAATTAACTTCGAATAAATTCAATTTTTTAATTAAATTTTAATATATCTATACTAAAAATTTTAAAATTAATAAATTTATTAATTAATAAAACGAAATTGAAAAACTCATGTTTATTTGTTTCTGCGCTTTTATCATAACTACGCTTTAAAATTTCATTAATAAAATCATTCGAAACTGATATTCTTGCCCTTCCCTATTACAAATAGGGGGAAAAACAGCTAGTTAATAAATATTGGATTTTTTTATACCCCATTTATTCTCCCAAGTAGGGAGAATATTAAGGAGGTCCTTTCGATGTCAATGTTAAATAAAAAATATTAGATTATATCTATAACTTAATAAGTATTTATGCTTTGTTGAAGTTTCAATCACATATTAGCGAGCAGATTTTTGAAAATGTAAATAAACATTTGATGTTATATATTTAATCTCCTAGTCCAGAGCGCTCGGTCTATTAGCATGTATGTTAGATGCTTGCCATAAATTAATCGAATGTTTCCTACATTTGATTCAATCGCGAATCAAATGTAGGGGAATTTTTGTCAAATATTGAGTGAAAATAATATTTGAACTTATATATTTCTAACTTGAAATAATGATCTTAAATAAATTTTTCTAATTTTTCTATTTAATATAACAAAGAATTAATTGAATGTAATGGAAGGCAGCCCTAGGGCCTTCCATTACATTCAATTAAAATTTCTACCAGTCCGTCTCTCTCAGAGAAAATTTCGTTGCAAAAAAATAACAAAGAATAATTGCTATATCAATGAGAATTGTTTTTGACCGCGCTTATTTGAAAAAGATATTTATCGCGAGACTACTGCGGGTTACGCTATTGGAGTCTGCGGATTCTCATTGATATAGCAATTATTCTTTGTTATATTAATTATAAAAATTATAAAATTTTTTTTTTTTTTATAATTGTTTTTATTTCAAACATTTACGGCTTTCATACTATTTATTTTTTTAATTCTATTATTTTTTATTTGTATTTTAACTTATTTTATTAAATATTAGATTACTACACTTCTTTTGACTCAACTGGAGCGAAAGGACCTCCTTAATGCCGCCTAATTCAAGTGATAAGCCGGGATTTCGTTCACAGTTCAATTAATCGAAGTGAAGATGCACCATTTGGTGGCATTGCTGTGCCCATTGGATAGTGGCTTTGCATTGCTGTGCCCCCTGGGCACACCACCACAGGGAATCTGCTGCGTGACCGGCTGATGCTTGTGCGGTTCCGCTACGAGTTGAGTGACCTGCCCGGGACCCGAACCGACACGGCCACGTTCGATAAAAAAAAAAAACTTTCTCCATTTTCATTGAAAACCAATTGCAGAGAAAGAAGACCCCGGGCATCTTTTAGCGGACCATTATCATCTCATTGGGCTTGTTCAGGGCGCGGATTGTTCTCTTATTAAAATAAAATAAAATAAGTTTTCCTCTCTCTCTTTCTCTCTGGGTGTCAAAGAACTCTCAAATTGAATCTGAAAGAGACTCGGACCACTCTTCTAATGCAACTTTCAAAATAGTTGTCAAGTGATACATTCTGGCTGAATCCCGAACTATTAGCCAAACACACGAAAGAATGCATACAAAAATGTGGTCCCTAACAAGGACGAATTTCTCAAAAATAAACAAACACAAAAACGCAATAATTCAGATTTTTATATTTTTGAATTTTATTTATATAATATATGGTCCCTAGGGGAACGATAACTTTTTTTCTTTAGTTAAAAGTGATTTGCATATTAATATATATTATTTTTAAATTTATGTAAAAATGTCGATTTTAATTTGCAAAATTAAATAAAATTCAATTAATTGAATTGCAATTAAAAATAGTTTTAATATACACTTAAGTCCCTTCGTTTCGTTGACCCTTTTTTAAACCGTGAAGAAGGAAAGACGATTTTTCTTTCGAATCGTCGGGTTTCTGATTTTCATTATCCTTGGGGTGTCTTTGCATCGATTCAGCATTAATTTTTACCACTCCAACTTCAATCGAAAATACATCTAATTAATTAATTAATTAATAATTTATTGAATTAGTCATATAAACAATTAAATTTTTTAAATTTAATATATGAATAGTCATATTATTTTGTAATTAACTATTAGTATTTTTTGGGCTTTAGTCCAAGTAACCATCAGTCAATTTACGATACTGATATTAAATTAAGACTTCTATGCAGGGATCAGATTTTTAGCCTCCTCCAGATGCCAAAAACTGAAATTTTTTGTTTAGTGCATGGAGATGTATGGATGGATGGACAGATTTACTTATGTTACCCTTTTTTTTCGTCCACGATTTTTTCCACACCGTTCAACCGATTGAAATGAAATTGAAAACCTACCATTACTTTAACAAAATGATTAGTTAGCCAAATAGTAATTTATTTCTTTTGAGACTATAATTTTGAAGTTTTAACCTTCATCCTTAGTCTTTTCAATTAAAAATATTTTATTTTTTAAATATTTTAAAATCGCAGGGAAGTGGACAAAAAATCAAACAGTTAGTTTTTATGTGAGGACTAGACAATCTAATATTGTTTTCAAAGTGTTTTAATTATGTTTTAATGGAAAATGTTCGTTACTGGCTGTCTTATAGTTGAGAGATTTTTGACAAAGAGTTATATTGAATGAGCCACTGATGAAGTCTCAATAAAGTGACGAAACGTCTGGTAAATTAAATAACTAACTCTGTTGTTTGATTTTTTGTCCACTTCCCTGCGATTTTAAAATATTTAATAAAATATGGACGCGAATGATGAAATACTATTTTATTTTTTATTTCTCATGGGTTCAATTACCTGGTTGTATATAAAAAAATTCATTGACGGATTGAATTGATGAAGACAATATGGAATTGGAATAATTATCGGAAAAGGGTTTTTTTATTTAATTAGTTTTTCTCCTCTTATTAAAAACAAGGACTAAAAAGATGATCAAGGACACTCGATGGTGGAGAAATAATCTCCGGAGTCGAAGCTCAAATACAATGTATACATTGATTCATGTAAAATAATTGGTTTAATAAAATTTATAAAAAATTCATTTTGTTGTTATAGCAAGCTACCAACATAACAAACGATTTATTTGCATCATGCAGAAGACAACTTGATTGATTTCTGAATACTCTGCTACTTCTAATAATTTAAATTTATTTTTATCTTTGAAAAACTTTATCATGGGTCAATATAGAGGGCTCAAGAAAAACAGATGAGCATTTATATTTATCTAAAAGAAAAGATGGTGAGAGTGAAGACTGTGAAGACCGAAAGGAGAAGGGGAATGAACTAGGAATTCCTTTTCTGTCTTTGGTTTGATCCAAAGTAGATTTAATTCTTTTGAAAAGCGAAAGATGACGAAGCTAAGAGTGGAAAGAAAGTGAGTATGAGTGAAAGAAGTTGCAGAAACGTTGTGTTGTGTTGTGTTCTGGCTAGGTGTGTGTGTGTTTGTGTGTGCCAAGGTGAATGAACCAGAGGGCCTCCTCCTCGTTGGACTGACTGACTCTCCTCAGGATATATCATATCAGGCATGCTGACTGAGTCTTCTTCTTCTTCGGCTGTGCTCTCGTTTCACTAAGAACTAATTCACACACTAACAAAACAACCTTCAGCAGAATTGATGGCGTTTCGGATTTCAAAAACAAATAGCCCACAAGTCCAAACATTTAATCATTTAAACTTAAAGGAAACAAAGTCACAAAACAGTTGTTAACACTTTAATATTAGTACCTAGAAGATTGAACTTTGCTTTTTATTTTTATTATTCAACCACGTGTTTTGTTTTGATTTAACCACCTATTAATAATTAGTTTAATTAAAAAACCTCTCAAAATATCTCCCCCCAAAATTGATATATTGGGAACCTTTGTATGGGAGTGGATTAATTGTTTGGCCTATAGTGCCTAGTTTCAATTTAGACCACCAGATACAGGGTATCGGAATTTTTCAGTTTCCCACTGTGTACTTTTGGTAGGGGTTAGGCTTATTTTTAACCCATAGTGGCTAGTATCAATTTAGACCACCAGATAGCGTATCGGAATTCTCAGTTTCCCAATATATTTTGAAATAAATTCTTGATGATTTTTTATTATATTATATGAATACAGTCCTTTATAAAAAAAGCAATCATAAAAAATGTTTATGATTAATTCAAACGTTTCGGTTAAAGAATCAGCCTAGAAAACATCTCCATAGAATTGGAATTAAAATGATCTGAGCCACCCCATATGTATAGAGAAAAGAATGGAAATCTTTTAAGAACCCAAAAATAACATTCGTTCGATGAAAATTAATTAAGATACATGCCCAAATATTTTATTTTTTTTCAAAGTAGAGACGTGATTAGATTGATTCTTCGTCTTCGAAAATGGTTAATAAGAGAGATTCTGACAGATCGAATTCTTGAACCATAAACCGTTAAATCCCCGATTTTCATTCGAAATTGTTATATAAAATATTTATTTATTTATATGAAATATTTTTCTCGATTTCTGAACGCTTTAATTTTTTTTTATTTCAATTTCCTTTTATTAAAAATTAATTGTTTTGATTTTTATTTTAAAACCAACTAAGGGGATCGGGTTAGCCGAGGGGTTAGCTTACCAGCCTGCTAATCAAGTGGACCCGGGTTCGAATCCTACACGAGGTTTGGGAAACCCTAGTTTACTGGACATTGGATTATTCTAAGAAAATCCCTAGAATATTTACGGAAAAAGTGAGGTCTTTCAAAGAATATTCCCATTTCTTAGAATATTAAAAGATTATTCTTGTGCTGGGATAGTAATCGCGGACGCTCAGAATCGAGTTGATGGCCCTTGTAGAAAAATAAATTAACTACTTCTACGTGATGAACATTCTTGCATCCCTGTCATAAAGAAAATATTTTCTTTAAGTAATAAAATAATAACGTGAGGTGATTCAATTTACGCTAATCGAAGAAAATATTATTATTTTATTATCCCATGACTAATAATAATAAAAGAATTATCTATAGTTTTATCTGTATTTAAGGCATTAAAAACACATTAAAAAATAGGTGTTTTTTAATTTCTTTTAGTTTAAACCATGAATTTTGATATTGTAAAAACAACAAAACAAAAGATACATACCGGTGGTTTTTTGGTAAATATTTAAAAATAAATTTAAACCTTTTAGACTTCAAATTATTAAATTCATTATAAAATTAACACTTTAAATATTTAACATTTTTTATAGACTTGAAAATTATTGTATTTTTGTGTGGCAGTGTGATGCGGTCCATGGATGCTGTGGATGCGGCGGCGCATCACTAAAATTTCAAACATTTAGAGTATTTTCATAAATATATAAGGTCGACTTCAAAATTTCAGGAAGATCTTTAAATTTTCAAATTATTATCCGTTATTTCAAATATTTCTATAAAAAACATTTTTTGTTTCTAAAGTATATTGGTTCTGGAAACGAAATAAAATTATTGCATAGTTTCAAAGGGCAATTAAAATTAATGATTTTTCCGACAATGGTGCTGATATCAGACGAGTTTTAGTCGAATAAAAATTATTCTCGCTGAAAAACTATTAAAATAGTAATAACACAAAAAAATGGAATAAATAACCATGATTCGGGAATCTTTAGGCTAATCCATTTCTAAGAACTCTCAATATATACTTGTAAGATCGGAAATAACTAAGATCGCTATAAACAACTCATAGCTTGCTTATAGCAATAGAATTAGAAGAAATTTAAAATTTTCTTATAGGACAGGCTGATTCATTGTGGAAGATGGTCGATTTTCATCTCAAGGACTGTGGAGTTTAAGTCACAAGAATTAATTTCTGTCTCCTACCCTCACTCACACAAGCAGATCCATTTGGGGCGAAGGTCCCAAAATATATTTTTAAAAATCTAATGTTCAATTTGAAAAATATCGATGAATTTTTCAAAAAAGAGAAGATTAAAATAAAATTTCAAAAAATGAAGTGTACTTTTTGGACAGGATCTCCTGGTTTAAAATTCACCAACCGTCACTGTTGTGTACAAATTTTGTTTAAAATTTTAGATATAATAAACTATTCTTTTTTAATTTTTTTATATTTTAATATAACTATATAATTTTAAATATTTTGAAAGATTTGGTCGGCTTTTTTGATTGTACCTATATATAATATTGTATAAATAAGGTTGTATAAGCAATAAGTAAATATTTTGTACCAAATAGCTCACAGGATGATTTTTAACTTCGAAACTAGCTCACGCACATATTAAAGTTAGAGACCGCTGGCTTAGATCACTTACAGATGTTTGGAAATGCAATTTTTCACTATGTACTTACTCTATTTATATTATACTTTGAAGAATAAAGCTGTCATTATTATTATAAGGGTTGCCACAAAACAAATAAGCCATCAAACGTTTTCACATTCATATTAGTAACAAAAATAAACCACTCCCTTTAAGATCACATTCAAATTTGTAATATTTTAATACCATCAATTTAATAATAATATTTATTATATTTTATTATCTATTAATGATACAATCACATTTAAGTAATACTGCAAATTCTATAAATCATTAAGTGCTTTTAAATGAAAAATGGAGGAAAAAGTGAAAACTTTTTCGACTGTACGATTTCTCCTTAAATTTCGCAAATGATCGGCGAAGGAGGGATGAGCTAGAGTTAAAGCTGTTTTAATATTGTAATAAATTTAATTATAAACTATTTAAAATTCATTTATTATAATTTTTCGATCTGATTTAATTATTTTTTCTTCTTTTTTTTTTTTTTTAATTTTAAATATATAATTATTTTTGAAATGTTGTATACTTTTACTATTACACCGCCTTTAAAAACCCAGGAAATTCGTTTAAAGAAAGATATTTTCGAACTGGGAGTACGACCCCTTTGTAATTTCGAAAATGATCGGCTAAGGGGGGGGGGGAGCTATCAAATAAAACTAGAGGAAAAGCCGTTTTAATAATAAATTTAATAAGAAACTATTCAAAATTTATTTATTATTATTTTTTTGATTTAATTAAATTATTATATTTTCAATTTTTTAATTTCAATCTAGTAATGTTTTCAATTTCATCGAAATCGCTAGAGCAGTTTTCGAGAAAACCAATTAAATTATATTATATAAACAAAAATTGCTCATTTAATAATATAAGAGATATATGGTAAATGTAATGATCTCACGCTAATGGTTATATTATAATATGTTTTTAATATTTAAATTAAAAAAAAAAAATGATTTTTTCCAAAATACAATACAATCTCTGGATAGAGCAGATATGTGTAGTATTAAGAATTACTCTTTGGACTTATTATACTTGCGATACTTACATTCAATATCTTAATTAATTATAAAGTATTAATGGATTTTAAAATAAAAAAAATTGAAAAACAATATCTGAATATTTGCTTATTTATGGCTTTTATCAAAACAACGACTAAAAATTTCAATAAAACCATTCAAAAAAAAAATTATATTTTCTGAATTTTTTTTTGGTTTAAAAAAATTTAAACTCAATGAAGAAAAAATTAGTGAATTAAATTTTTTTGAATTAATTTCTGAAATTTTTAATCGTGAAAATTTTATCCAGATATTATCAGACAGAAAGAGTATCCGAATTAAAAAAAACATCTAATAAATCTCTTAGATATTTTTTTTTGTCACGACTTTGAATATTCTTTAGCTAGTATAAAGTAGTCTTTGAGCTCTTGATGCATATTTTGGTTCTAATTATGTTAATGACCCTCACGCGTACAATCAACTCTTCTACATGAAAAGTCCAAATGTAAATGTTAATTAAATCATCCACTGTAGCGATTAATCTATTTCGAGAGAGCGACAGATTGGCTGGCTTGAATTTGGCTTGGTCTGCCTGCAAGACGAAGAAGAAGACACGCTCTCTGATCTAGCTAACGTCCAACGCCCCCACGACCCTACCAGAGAGAACACCTGTACTGGCTGGCTGGCATCGTCACGAGATTTATCCTCGCTTTTTCTATGCCTGTCATTTGCTCGAATTCTTTGCCAGAGGATCAAGACAGAACGGAACACACACCGCTTCGGGAAATAAATTCAAATCAAGAATTATGCAATCCAACTTGTGGGTGATGTACGCTGCTTGCTTCGTAGATTAATACGCCTAGAGATATTGTATATATACACATTTACAATTTAGAATTTACTACTCCTCGAAGCCCTTAAAATCTAGTAAATTGGATTGTATCTAACTTTCTGAGATTTGGCTCGTGATTCCGGCTTCTTTCCTTCTACTCTGTTCTTTTCACGATGGAGGGGCCATCCCATACAGGTCTTTAGGGGATGCACCTTCTGGTGGATCTCCTTCTCACATCAATATCATTAAAAAAAAAAAAAAAAACATATTAAGGATGCAAAAAGCAGCATTGCCTATAAGTCAAGATTAGACCTTGTCTCTTATAAAGAGTGAAAGAACTTTAAAAAGGTTCTGAATTAAAAAGCGGCCAAGTGCAATCGAGGGTTTCCTACATTTTCCGGACAGGATATGATCCGAATCCTCAAAAGCGTCATGGAAAATGCTGGATATCCCTAAATCTAAGAGTTTTATCAAAAAAGTAAACCAAGTAAACTTTCAATTCAACAAAATTTCCTACAGAATGAGATAGGAATCGGGGAGTCTGATAGCTCAGTCAGCTAACGCACTGGCTTCGCTTCGGCATCGATCGATTATGACGATGTTGAAGTGGAGGTCCGGGGTTCGATCCTAGCTGGCAAATAAAAATTTCTACCGGCTGAAAACTCGGCTCCCTCACTAACCCTACTAACACTCTACTTATGTGCTGCCTGAATGGGCTTTGTTCCCGGTGACATTAAATAAATAAAAAAAAAAGAGATAGGAATCAAGTTTCTAGGTTGAGTGGTTTACATTTTATGAAGGAAAAACTGCGATTTTTTTGCAAAAAATTGCAGTTTTTTAAAACTTCGACCTCATTGCGGCACGGGTTACCATTATTCAATTAAGATGAAACTTTGTTTAAATTGTAGCAAATTTAATCTACTTTAAAAATGTGTAGAGTGGTCTTTGTCAAAAACGTGCTCCTTCATGGTCAAAAGTGATCCGGGGGCTGTTTTTTAATCCGTGATTTACCATCGAAATCGTAGAAACCGATTTCGAGAAACTGATTATAAATAAATATCTATACATAATGATTTAACAAATTTAAGGGATTTTCGGTATGCTAATATTAAACTAGGTATTTGAAAATTTAAAATTATTGGATAAAAAATACTTGGTAGGTTTCACATTAATTTTTTTTCCAATAATTTTAAAAAATGTTTCACCAAGTACCAACACCAAATCCTTAAAAACTATTTGAAAATTTATTATTTAGAATTCCTTTATTATCTATATTATTCATTATTTTAGAATTTTCGATAAAAATAAATAAATAATAATAAAATGGTTTATTCGTTTAAAAAATAGTTTACGAATAATTGTGTAATATTTATATTTTAATAATAAATAAAATAGTATTATTTTGTTATAGTAACTAGTGAAAGTATTTATTTAATTATTATTATTATTATTATTATGTTGGTGATGAGTTTGGCTGATAATAATAGAACAAAAGATGTTTTCATTCTTTTGTGTGTGTACAAACAAAACAGAGACCACAGAGATCAAACGAGGGAGAACAGAGTGCAATGGACCAGGAAAGTCAAATTAGGATTGACAAAAAAAAATATAAAAAATAAATAAATAAATAAAATTAAAAAATAAAAAAAAAATTGATAAATTCGCAAGACAGGTGAATCGTGGGAAAGTTTTTTTTTACCCTACAAAAGGGTGGAGGTGGGGAAAGGAAAGTAAATGAAGTCATTATTATTATTTATAAAGAGAATTTAATGAGGTTCTCTTCTGATTGAAGTAAATAAACATGTATATATTTTCAAAAATAATAAAAAAAATTATGTGTGAACCTCATGCACTAAGCTCACGGAAAAGTGAAACTTCTTTAGCCGTAGATTTTATTGAAAAAATTTAAAATTTCTAATTTTAATCAATTTTATTTGTCATGAAATATTAGTGGATTTTAAAATAATAATTTAAATTTCCTAATATTTGTCATTAAATATTAGTGGATTTAAAAAAAAATTATTTCCCGTCTATTGAGACATTTTCCCTTTAATGTAACAAAAAAAATCAAACAACTACCTCGATAAAGAAGTTTCACTTTAATAATAATTTCTAAATCTGTAGAATTTACAATCAGAATTTATTGAAACAGATTTAGAAGACAATTTCTCTTCGGAGAGAGACAGATAGAAATTTTAATTGAGAAGTGATGGAAAGGCAGCCCAAGGAATGTGAAAAATGATAATGAGAAAAAAAACGAATTTCCAATAAATCTAATTTATTCGAGAGAATTTTTGTCACTATCCTTGGGCTGCCTTTCCATCACTTCTCAATTGAAAAATATTATTTAGATTGCGCGGGTTCACTTACTTATAAACAAAAATAAAAATATTTCAAGTAAATTCTACATCCTACATCCTACATATATTATAAATCGGAATGTTAACATGTTTGTGTGTCCATTTTAAAAGTCCGAGAGATGGCGTTAGGAGAACTTTTTTAAATTTGCTTCCTGGTAGTAGTAGTGGTGCAAGGGGCTGGCAGACAGATATTTCAGGAACCAAACTTTTGGCCGTCTCGAGACGCTGCCCGCCAGGGCCTCCAGCCCCGGGGGCCCAGGTGCAGAGGGCGTACCTTCGCAGCTAGTTTATCATAAATATGACTAAAGCGTAAGTCTTGCGAAATCCCTGAAAATTCCAAAGCTTGCATCTTTCAACATTTTATCAGTATTGCCATCTTTTTTGGCATCTTCCTTATTATAATAAAAAACACTCATTTCTTTGACCTAGACATGTTAACTATTTCCTAATGGAGCTTAATAAATTCATTATATGAAGAAACAAACCCTGAACCGTGAGGCCGACCTCTAATCATTTCCTAGACACACACATATACGAGTATAAATACATTACCTAACATTCACAGTTGTTGAGATTTTTAGTGGCTTTTTTTTGTTATCAATGATAAATTGGTCCATTGACCTTGAAACTTTTGAAACGAGAGTAAAACGGGTGAGGAATTTTTAGAGCCTGAAGAAGGATTGTAAATTGAAATCATTGGTTGGTTTGTTTTAAGACTAAATAGGAAATCAACTACCACGCTCTGTGTATAATTCATAAAGCTTACTTCTAAACGTTTAGATTTCTTTTTCAATTTAGCCTAGGGTGTAGATTAGGGGTGTTGAAATATCGATATTTATCAACATTTTAATTAAATAAAAAAAAAAAAAAAAATGTAAAAATGTTTGTTTCCAATCAAAAGAATGGATTATATTTTGGACTCTCTAGTTTCAGAACTCCAAGCCCAAAAATGTAGAAAATATTTATTTTTTTGAACCATTTTATTGAGATCTCTAAAGCCTTGTTATGATAAAAGCATAAACAATGACTATTTTTAATTAATAATTTTTTTTTTTTTTTTTTATTTTTATTTTTAAAACCCACTAATAATTTATTACAAATATAATTATATAGCTTACTTTAACAAAATGAAGCGCTGTAGGAGATCCAATCGACTTGATTGGGGAATAATGGAATTGAAATAATTATCGGAAAAGAGGTTTTTTTATCTAATTAGATTTTTCCTCTTATTAAAAACAAGGACTAAAGATGAATAAGGACACTCGATGGTGGAGAAGTAATCTCCGGAATCGAAGCAAAAATACAATGTATACATTAATTAATGTAAAATAATTGGTTTAATAAAATTTAAAAAAAAAAAAAAATGAAGCGCTCTAAGGATAGGAGGCGATTGGGAGAAGGTGGGGGAATCAAACCAATCGACTTGATTGGGGAATAATGGAATTGAAATAATTATCGGAAAAGAGGTTTTTTTATCTAATTAGATTTTTCCTCTTATTAAAAACAAGGACTAAAGATGAATAAGGACACTCGATGGTGGAGAAGTAATCTCCGGAATCGAAGCAAAAATACAATGTATACATTAATTCATGTAAAATAATTGGTTTAATAAAATTTATAAAAAAATGAAGCGCTGATTAGTTTTTGGTATAAATCGGTCCACAAACATTTATTTCAGTACTTTTTTGTTTTTTCTAAATATCTTGAAAATGGCTTAACCAATTTTGATGAAATTTAATATCCTAATTAAGTGCCTTGAGGACCACAAAAAGGATTAATAAAGTTTTTAGTGAAATTATATTTTAATGTATATTTTTATTTTATTTTATTTATTTTTTTTTTTATTTTTTATGTATATTTTAGAGTAAGATAGTACTTTTGATAAATTCTTTAAAATTTATTCATTTGATCGGTTTAATATAGCTCATTTAACCTTGCTTAAGTAAGAATGGATAGGCTTCTTTCTGTGAAATGCTAAAAATTTGGGAGGAAATTTTATAAGTAATCATAGCAATTGCGTTGTTTTCTTATCTGTTACCTTTGCTGAAGACATAGAGGAATCGACTTAAAATTAAAAATAGCGATTGATTCTCATCTAATAGGTGAGGAATAACCAAACTACATTGCATTTTTAAAGATTCGATTATTATTGGTTACCAGTGCTGAAGGCATGGAAGAATCGATTTAAAACCAAGTCTCACTTTTGAAAAAAAAATATACTTTGATAGGTTTTTTAATTAAACTAATAATTAACAGGTGGTTGAATAAAAATGAATCATGTGGTTGAATCAAAACAAGTGGTTGATTAAATAACAAACAAACAATTTACCGAGTGAAGCTTGGTCCTCCAGGTTCTATATAGGTACGTATACCATATTTAGAAAGACATAAAAAAATAGTTTGTTTATGATATACATAGTGCCATATATCTAGCTTTTCTATGCTCTGTAAAAGGTTTTTATATTTACTAAAACAATATATTAAGTAGTATTTTGGTATTATTAATATTTTTTTTATGAATTCTATTTTCTTCCTGGGGCCTGTATCTATACACGTGCGCCTATAATGTCGTTCAACCCAATTGGCCCTTCAAGGTTAGAATCGTCTTCCGTCTTCATATATTCACTGATCGCCTTCAATTTTGAATAAATTCACCAAATATGGGGCCACTTTTTATCCTCCCCCCTCAAACCAACCAAAATCATCATTTTTTGTATTCGTGCATAAGCAAAAACAAATCAATTTTCAACAGGTGGATAAAGAAAAAATGTTTAATAAAATCTTAAATCTTATGAATCGATAAAAATTCATACCAATACGGAAAATAGATTAGATTTCGGACTCTCCAGCTTCAGAACTTCTGGTTCAAAAGTATTTTACCTTTTATTGGGGTTTTTAAGAAGTTGTTATGTTAACAGTGGGTATAAATAAACAAGTGTTTTCCAATAGCTAATTACAAATATAATAATAATTAAAAAAAAATTAAAATATATGAAGATATGTTTTTATAAATATCGTTCAACCTAATTAGCCCTCCAAGGCTAGAATCGTCTTCTATCTCCATATTTTCACTGATCTCCAACAATTTTGAATATGTTCGGAGAATTTGGATCCAAAAATTGACCTATATACATTACCTATATGTTTTTAATATTTAAATTAGAGAACAAAGTGAAATTTTTATTTTTTCAAAATTCAATACGCTTCCTGGATGGAGCCGCCCGAGTAATAATTTTAAATATAATAAAAATGTATTTTTTTGATTTGTACTTATTTGCGACAAATTCAATATCTTAATTAATTATTATAAAATTTTGTTATAAACTATTAATGAATTTTAAAATAAATAATTTGAAATACAATATCTGAATGTTTGCTTTTATACCTTTAACAAAACAACGACTGAAGATTTCATTAAAATCATTCAAAAAATTATATTTCTGCATTTTTGAACCCTCTCATTATTGTTAACAAACCAAAGGCATCACATTACCCTCGGTACATTTGTCTGCCGGGCGAGCAGTATTATAAAATTCACTCAAAAATTTTCAATTTTTTTTTTCTTATTATTTTTTAAATATTATCTTTTATTTCAACCATGATTTTTTCTGTGATTCAGATAGCCTCAATAACAAAAAACAAAAAGTAGTAGAAAGTTCGTTCTTTTGCTAAAATATTTGTATTTCCAATGCAGAGACAGATTAGATTTTACGCTTTTTAGCACCAGATATTCTAGTTAAAAATTGCAAAAGTATTTACAAATTAGTAGGAGAATTTCTTAGGGTTGTAGAAAAAATAAATAATTGACATTTGGTCAGTATAATGGTATATGCTGCATTGTTATTTGGTTATTTGTTTACTTTATTCATTATTGTATCGTTTATTGTTTTTTAGTACCTACTCGAAAAAGACGAAATATATTGTCGAAACGTTGTTCCATGGTTTAATTAATGACTTTTATTTGCTTTTTCCACAGCCCTAAGAACTTCTCCTACTAACCTGTTATTAACGCGTTGATCTCAACAATAGTAAGTCGCAGAGTTAAGTAATATACAGGATTATTTACAAAATATCATTTTTGGGGGATTTTAATCCGTATCTTTAGTAAAAAATAATAATCAATCGAACATCAGGTGTGTTTTGCATTATTCAGCAAAACAACAAACAGCGTGTACCGAGTCTTGATCAAAGAAAAAAGTTTCAATTTTTTCTCCAAATTTTGTATTCGTGCACAAGCAACAACAAATCAATTTTCAACAGGTGGATTAAAACAAAAAATAGTTTAATTTTTTTTAATAAGCTTAAATTTTATGAATCAATAAAAACATACATACTTATCGATTTAGATGAATTTTAAAGGACTTAATTCTTAATTTCTATTTATTTGATTTTTATCATAATCCATCCTGGATTTTTAATTAATCGAATCGAAACAAAAATGATAAAAATACTACAGGTGCTCTAAAAATAGCTTGTTTTCTGTTGGGTGGCGTAATTTGATGAAAAAAAGGCCAAATCTTGTCTTGGAGCCACTCAACAGTGAAGAGGAGGGCAAAGACCCCGCAGGGGGCTTTGTCCCCCCCACCCTAAAACAACCCAATCCAGTTCAACTTTTCTTCACATATTTTCTACGAAAAACTATATATAAAAAAATAATAGAAGATGATGAATAGTAACAACAACAACAACAAAAAGAATGACACAATAGAAACATAAATCTACTCTTATTAGTCGGATTAGTTGATTCGAATTCAATAATGAAGCTTCAGATTAGAGAACTGGATCAAAACATCGCTCCAGGTGACAAATTGAACTTAATAACGAAAAATAACATAAAAATAGAAGAAAACTTTCACTGAACATATGTGTTTAGATGAAAAAATATTTTTAATTGAAATGATTATGTTGTTGTTGTTTGTTTCGATTCATAAAGAGAAATCGTGTTTTATCTGGCTAGCTTGCTATTACAACAAAACGTATTTATCTAAATCCAATCGGGTAAATGGACCTATGAAAAATAACAAATAAAATATTTATAATTAAAAAGATTGATTATGAAGGTGAAACCTGCGAAATTATGGTCTCTAACAAATATATATATATATCGTCGGCTTAGAGTGTAAACCTGCTAAATCCATTTTTCTATCATATATTACATATTAATACCGTTCGAAAGAAAAAGAGATGCAGCATCGTCCAAGTAAAACTGCTACCTACTTAAAATTACGATCGTAAGTTGTAGAAAAAAAATGTGAAAAATAGTTTCTTTCCATAACAACAATATTGCATTTTGTTTGTTTTTTCTCTGTCCTGTAAAATTTCCTTGTTGTGAATTAGCAGGTTTACACACTTATGCGACGATATATCATCATGGTGTACACCCAACTTGAAAATCGAGAAAGCCAGGAATAAGCCGGGAATTCCAACAACCGGGAAAAAGTCGGGAATTTCGATATATAACCGAGAAAATGGAGATTAATCCAAAAACACTGTTATTTTACATAATTACAAAGATGTTTGTTGTATTGACCAAAGATGTGTGAAATAATTAGAACCTGCATTAAATCAAATTTCTACGGTGATTAAAAGGACCTCATGGGGGTTCAGGTTGGTCGAGTGGGTAACGTACATGCCTTCTAATCAAGCTAGCGCGGGTTCAAGCCCGATTCGCTGCAAACCGACTTTAATCTGATCCCTACATAATTGAGAAAAAATTAATTAATATAAAGTAGTATCGTAAAATAGCTAATGGTTAAAGCCGAAAACGCCAAAAAAATAATAAAGTGCCTCATTTAGCTATGTAGACCTACTTACAAAACTCCTTTCCACAACTTTGCTCCATATAAAGATTTTTCTACAATGTAGAGGATTATCACTTTTATATCATGAAATTTTCAATTATCTATAATCACGGCTAAATGCTTCATCAATTCATGTCTTTGTTCGGCCCTTACGATGTTAGATAGTATAGATTTTTAGAACCCACCCTATTGCTCGGCCCCATAATAGAAATTTGGTAATTATTTAATTTTTTCAAAGTTTTGAGTTTTACCGTTGAAATTTTTTTATTTTCTAAGATGAATGGAAATGACTCATCTGGAGGAATCCTGTTTTCCCCATTTTATGTACTTCAACCCCTATAATAAGATAATAGATAATGTCTTTTATTTGTCTTCAACAATTTATGTTATAATATAACAGGCCATTACCCAAAAGAAGTATAAATTATAATAAACAAATACAAAAGTTCACAACTAGATCAAAATTAAGATTTATAAGGTCATAATTTGAGAGAAACAAAATAACAATAATATGAAAAAAAAATACAAATGAATAAATAAATAAAGAAATAAATAATATCAACATTAATATATAACAATATAACAAGTACAATTAAATAACAGACACATGTACAGAATTTATACAAGAAAAAATAATCTTTAAGAAAAAAATAAAACCGACTACAAAAAAATTAAATGCAACAAATAAAATACACTAAAAGGTATAAAATAATTATTATCTTATTTAGTTACACTAAACTACGAAATATTAAGATGAAATTACTTTTTGAAGTCGGTGCCAAACAAACTATACCTATAAGCGAGCGTACCCACCAAACGTACTAGTAAGATCCGTCGAGTGCGATTCATAAAAGGTATATGTTTGGCACCGACTTCAAAAAGTAATTTCATGTTAATATTTCGTAGTTTAGTTGTAACTAAATAAGATAATAATTATTTTCTACCTTTTAGTGTGTTTTATTTGTTCCATTTAATTTTTTTGAAGTCGGTTTTATTTTTTCTTAAAAATTATTTTTATTTTTCTCTTTTTAGTGATGTTATTAATAGTGATCATATCATCAGGACTTTACCAAATTAATATGGCACCATCCCTAAGATACCCCTTTCCAATAAAAAAAGAATCATCGAAATCGGTTAATAAACAAAGAAGTTAGACCTGAACAAACCTAACAAAAAAGGTCTAATACCAATGAAAAAATGGGACCAATCGGAAGGTAGACTGAACCCAATGCAAATATTTTTTTCAAAATCGGTTCACAATTGGCGGAAAAATGAGGTAACATAAACACAAAAAAAAAATTCAGTCGAATAGAAAACCTCTTCCTTTTTTGAAGTCGGTTAAAAAGCAATATAATTTCAACCCTTATAACATGACCCTATATAAAAAAAATGATTTGCAATTTTTTATAAAATAATGGCAAAATGACCTATTAGAGTAATATTGGACTTTCTTATTTGAATACACGTTTTTGAAAATACCTGTATTATTTTTTGCCTTTTTTTTATAAAGAAATCCATTCCCCATAGGTCGATTCCATAAATAGATTTTTTAGTAATTGAATTTTCTGGGAATCTAGATCATATTTGCTGTATCGTAAATTTCAAGTTTCTCTCTTCGCAGCTGATTTATACTATAAATGATCTATTAAAATTCCTATTTGCGAATTATTCAATCGTGCATTGATTGTATCTTCACCCCTAATAATAACGGTTATCTTCTTGGTGATTCCTCCTCCTCATCCAAATCACTTTTCCTCTCCCCTGCGAAACTTCGTTTAATTTCACTTCAACTCTTTTCGCTTGACTTTCGCTACTTTCTTTTGGCCAATAGATGATAGTGAAAAAAATATATAATAATCGCAAACACTTTCAATTCTAAAATGAAATTGTTTTTCTCTCTCAAGTCGGCCATTTGAAAACAAACAAGTATAGGACACAATTGCTGGCGGATAGAAAGACAAAAGAGCTTGGAAATTCGGGGGGGGGGGCTATACACGATGACGATTATTTAGAATATATAACAAGGTAATTATCCAATTATATTAGAAGAGATGGCAGAGAAAGGGGAACGAAAGAGAGAGGAATAAAAAAAAACTCACCATTTTAATTAAGGAATTCTCCATTTGCCAAATATAGAAACAAAAACTCAAAAATATTTAAAAAATGTTGAAAATGTAATTTTTTTTTGTATGATTATATTGAGATTTTCAGTCGTTGTTTTGATAAAAGCATAAGCAAACAAGCAGAAATTTTTTCAATTTATTTATTTTAAATCCCATGAATAGAAAATATTTTCAAATTAATTAAGTTTTTGAATGGGTCGTAGGTTCATTAAATAAAATATATATATATATATATATTTTTATTAATTTTAAATTCATTACTAGGGCGGCTTTACCCGGAGAGCGTGTTAAATTTTGAAAAAAATCTCTAATTTAAATATTAAAAGCATATAATGTAAGCATCTCAAGGCTTACATGATCAGGGTGGCCTTTTCAAACACAATTTTCAAATTTCCGGTTATTTTCCGATTTTTCCCGGTCGACAATAGCCTATTGATAATTATTTGTTGCATGATTATGCAAACCATCACGTAGAATGTAAAAAATTCAACTCACATAAATCCAAATAGTCAACTCTCGCAAATCCGGTAAAGTACCATATAGGTGGCTAAAGTAACCAGGATTAAACAATACAGTAAAGATGATTCACACTGCCACATTTTTTTGTTTTGTTTGGCTTTTCGGCCCTTCTAGCCATAAGCCAATTTACGGTACTACTTATTATTATTTTAAAATTTGTCACTACCCCGGTTCAGATTTTAGCCGGATGGCTCGAGTCGAATTCGAACCCGGGTCTACTT
This sequence comes from Forficula auricularia, assembly GCA_024734495.1. NCBI lineage: Eukaryota > Metazoa > Arthropoda > Insecta > Dermaptera > Forficulidae > Forficula > Forficula auricularia. Next base: position 95,656 of record JALMQS010000843.1, on the reverse strand, counting down.
GGTTAGCAGACTGGCACGCTAACCCCTAGCCTAACCCGACCCCTCACTGCCATATTAATACGCGAAAGACGTCTGTCGAAGCAAGGAGTGGTTTATGGTAAGGGACGGGGGGGGGGGAGTATTAATTAAAAAGATAATAATAATGTAATAAAAAAAAAAATTACTATTTTTTGTATGGGGCCAATTTATGGGCAGAAATTTGAAAAAGGGGCATAAGATACACATGAGTAAGTATGTGGTCCACCTTGGAGGTCAAGCCAAGTACCCGGATTGCACTCTTTTGGCATTTGGGTTGGAATCCCGAAGGGATGACTCAACCCTTCTCAAAACATCTCGGATCTAGTAGTAGACTATCTCTATTAAATTTCTATAGTAGTATAGTAAAAATAGTATGGTTTAGACAGAAGCCAGCTAAGTATTAATTAATCCAGCAGGTGTGTCTTCAGACTTGTCACTTTCTCTCTCTCTGTGTGTGTTGTTTTCTAAATCTATTTGAAAAGTGAGTGAGTAAGTGTTTGGCCACCCTGTCTGTCTGTATGAGTTGTGTGTTGGTAGCAATTGAATGGAGCCCAAGCCGGAGCAATGCCCCTGGGCAATGCTCTTCTTGCTCTCTCTCTTTCTCCTCCCTCTTATCTTGAGAGCAATGTCGGCAATTAGTGCCTGATAACAGCGACAAGCTTTCTTTGATTGAAAATATTTCATTCCCATGGATAGAAAATAATTATAATCATTAACAACCATCCCACCTTTATTCGTGTATTTTTTTTACAATTTACGTTTTTAGGGTTCTATTGTACAGAACGCTATTAGTGTCGTCACAGCATTGTAACGAGAGTAGGGCTTATAAATATTTATTTAAAAAAATAAGCTAACGTGTTCTGATGTGGCCATCCACTTGACTTTACCATAAAACCTGGCCCCTCAATTATATTTAATATTTAATAAAATTATTTATAATCATGTAGGGGGTGGTTAGTTTTTGCATTTTTAGACTTCTGGGGACCCACTGATTATGTATACAAAATTTGGATAAGTTTGGTTCAAGAGCATAGATTTTCATTTTTGACCCCCCCCCCATTTTGGGCGCTTAGTTTTTGCATTTTTAGACTTCTGGGGGCCCACGGATTATGTATACAACATTTGGTTGAGTATGGTACACGGGCCTAGATTTTCATTTTTGACCCTACGCCTCCCCCCCCCCCATTTTGGGCTGTTTGATTTTGCATTTTTAGACTTTTGGGGGTCTACGGATTATGTATACAAAATTTGGTTGAGTTTGATACACGGGCCTAGATTTACATTTTTTGACCTTACGCCCCCCCCCCCCTCACATTTTGGGCGCTTAGTTTTTGCATTTTTAAACTTTTGGGGGCCCACGAATTATGTATACAAAATTTGGTTGAGTTTGGTAAATGGACAAGATTTTCATTTTTTGACCCCTCCCTACCATACATACATCTGGCCCCTCTCTTATATTTAATACTAGGTGCAAGGCCCGCCTTCGGGGCTTCGTCCCCTGGTCCCCCGTCACTTAAACACTCCCTCTCTTCCATCTCCAACCACTCCCCTATCTAATAGGTAAATCTCAATGCACTAAAACTAAATGTGAAATTTCGTTTTGATATTCACACAAATTCTTGAGCTAGAATGTACACAAAATTTAGTAAACTAACGAACTAATATGCATTTTGACAAAATAATTAATATCTCGTAAAATATCATTTTTTCGATGTTTGCTCACTAACGCTTTTTTGTAGATCAAAACACCATAGTTTACTTCAATTTTTTTTTATAAGAATAGTTTCAACCGTTTTTTAGATATTTTGAAAAAACGAAGCAAAAAAAACAACACTTTTTTCATGAACGGTTATCCATACCCTTTATGGTAAAGTAAAAAAAATATATCTTATCAAACAGGATTATAATTTTTGGATCGTGGAGTGATGGTGTCACATAGAGAATGAATAAATTACCGAAACACTCGAGAGAGAGAGAGAGAGAGAAAACTAAATCCCAAGTGGTTCAGGCTATTACGTTTAAATGTCGTAGACATCTCTACAAGTCCATATAGGAGGATTGGATTAAATTTCTTTGATTATTTAAACAATAGGCCCATTCAATTAGGTATCTCCTTAGGGCCGAGTATGCTTCGTCATTTTTAAATTCAAATTATAATCAGAATATATATATACGTTTAAACCTACCAGTGGCGGTTAGTGACTTTTCATCCAGGGGATCTGTCCAAAAAAGTTACCCTTCATTTTTTGAAATTTTATTTTAATCTTCGCTTTTTTTACAAATTTAATCGAATACGGCAACATTTTCGTTATTTTTCAAATTTAACATTAGATTTTTTAAAAATATATTTTGAGACCTTGGCCCCAAATGGATACTTCTTTGTATGAGTGAGGGTAGGAGTCAGAAATGTATTCTTGTGACTTAAACTCCGCAGTCCCTGAGATGGAAATCGACCATCTTGCACAATGAATCAGCCTTGAGAAAATCTTAAATTTCTCCTAATTCTAATTGCTGTCTATAACACTCTTAGTTATTTCCGATTTTATATATTGAGAGTTCTTAGAAATAGATGAGTCCAAAGATTTTTTTTTTGTATTAATTCTATTTTAGTAGTTCCTCAGCGAGAACAATTTTTATTCGATCAAAACTCGCCTGAACTTGTCTTTGACATGCTTGAACTGGAAGATATATCTACCAGGCAGGGAATTCAATCCTTCTATCCGCGCCCTTTTCGGAAAAATCATTCATTTTAATTGCCCCTTGAAACTATGCAACAATTTTATTTCATTTCAAAACAAAAAATGTTTTTTATAGAAATATTTGAAATAACGAATAATAATTTGAAAATTTAAAGATCCTCCTGAAATTTATGAAAATACTATTCTAAATGTTTGAAATTTTAGGGATGCGCCGCATCCACAGCATCCATGGACCGCACGCCACTGGTATATGCCTACGTATTTAAAATAATTGAAACCAAATCCTGTTTTACATCTAGCTAGTCTTTTGTATAATTATGATGCCGTAACAAGCTTTTAACAAACAGTCCCTTGTATAAATCCCTTTAATAAAATTAATAAATTAAAAATAAAATAATAAATCGATCCTATAAAGTATCGTATTTGAGCGATTGTAAAATATTTCAATACCAGCTGTGCAGCCCGCCTTATGCGGGCATCTTGCTGACCAGAGGGCTACGCTTGGACTCCACAGTGTGTTTGAAAATAATAATTTGTATTTCCTAATTTTAATGTATTTTACCATATTTATCATAAATTATTAGTGGGTTTTAAAATAATAATTTAATTTCATAATTTATTTATTTATTTAACTTAATTTTCGACGACAAAAGCCTTAACAAATTGGTTACATATAAACATAAAATAAAAATAATTATAAAAATAAATAAATAATAAATAAATAAATAAATGATAAAAAATAATAAATAAATAAATGATAAAAAATAATAAATAAATAAATAAATGATAAAAAATAATAAATAAATAAATGATAAAAAATAATAAATAAATGATAAAAAATAATAAATAAATAATTTTTTGTTAAATTGAAGGGTTGTTTTTGTCACAAATATAATAAAACAATAATTTCAATTGAAGGAGACAATAAAAGAGTGTGTCTTCTGCTGGAATTATAAATTTTATTTTATTTATAACGAGACTATAGTTTCGAGGGCTTTGCCCTCTTCATCAGTCTATTACAATGTATTCACAGTAATTAATTTATGAATATTAATATAATTAATATATTATTTATTAATATAACTGTATAGTTATCAATTAAATAATTTCAAATAGTTATTGAAATTATTGTTTTATTATATTTGTTACAAAAACAACCCTTCAATTTAACAAAAAATTTAAATCAAGTCACTTAAGTTCTGGAAGAATTTTAATAAATAAATGATAAAAAATAATAAATAAATAAATGATAAAAAATAATGAATAGATAAATAATTGTAGATCTGATGCTTTAATGATTGAGTTGTTTATTAAAAGTGAATTTTCGTCTGAAACCACTAAGCTTGCACATTTTTAATGAAATAAAATCTTCACTACCACGATCTCACAGCCTACGAAATGATATTATTATAATAAACAAATAATTAATAAATAAATAAATAATTGCAGATTTGATGTTTCAATTATTTGACTTTTGTTTATTTATTTATCTATCTATCTGAGATTTCATATGTTATATCTATTTATTAATTTTTGAATTATTATTGTTTAATTTTAGGTTTGTTTCTACAAAATTTGACAACTTTAAAACTATTAACGAATATGCGTAATATATTTTATATAAATATAATCTGCGCAATTTATTTATTTATATAGTTATTTAGTTTGTAAAGTTATGAAATTGAGAGCAAAATATCAAAATCAAGGTTAAGCTAATCTCACATCAGTAGTAAACTTGTCGATCTAGTGAAATTCTTGAAATTAAACCAATTGCGCATGCGTATGAAATTTTCAAACCAATCGCAAATATTATACTTGTCTAAATTTTCTCTCTCTCTCTCTCTATTTTGTTTATTTTCTTTTATTTTACAACGCATTGTATTTATTTATTTATTATCTGAATAAAATTCAAATTGGTTCAGCTCTTTAAGGGGAAAATAATTATTTCTCGTATTATGATTGAAATGAAAGGAAAACTAAACATAATGTATATAAAATTCGCGAATTAGAAAGCGCAAAACTTTCACTGACAATTATTATGACCTGGTCCAAAGCGCACCACCATGATTATCAAGAATCAACACAATAAATAAAAAAAAAAAAAAAAATACACTTCCCAAGATTAGAACCCAGAACTTTAGGTTTCTAAATTTTCCCAACCAAGTATATATAAACTATCTTGCGGATATATGATATTTATAAAACTTTTTACATAAAGTATGTAATTTGTGTTATTACAAAGAATTAATCAAAATAAACTGATATGGCCATCTACATGACTTTACCATACGCCTGGTCCCTCTCTAATATTTTTTAATCATTTACAAAAGAAGCCCCTCTTGATTTTGGGCCTATTAGCAATTTATGATATCTCTTTATAAATGAGAATTTTTCTATCAGCTTTCTTCGATTTTTGTTTTGAAATTTTATTATTTTAAATTATATTTTTGAGCCCCCCAACCCAATCCCCCCCCCCTTGGGTCACTATCGATTTTACATAGTGAGTCATTTTACAAATCGATCAAAGGACCTAGGAGTAGGATTGATATAAGAATAGTTCTATTTTTGAACCCCCACAATTTCGGCCCGAAAAAATAATGCCTTTCTTTTTTATTATAGGCCTCTTTTATAGTAAATTCCATTTTTTTTTGATTTTTTTAGTTTACACATTTTATAATTTTAATTTTTTAAGAATCCCCTCTTCCTTAATTTTTAGTTCAAGTTCAACCAAATCTAATCAACTCTTAGTCTCAATATAAAGAATATACACATGTGAAATTTCTTTTTGATATTCACAGTTCAGTTTTTGAGCTAGAGTGTATTCAAAATTTGTTAACGTACCTACCTACCAACTAACCTACTAACAGACATTTTGACAAAATAATTTCTTTCTTTCTTAAAATATAATTTTTATTGTCATGCACGATTACACTACATGGACATACCCTGTATGGTATTAATCTTTAGAGGCATTTTTACGAAAATTACAAAAAAAAACTAGCAATATCTGGACCAAAAAGCGGTCAACTGCGATTCTAGTATTTTTGTATTATCAATCTGAAAACTCTAATTCTCATCAATACCATCATGAATATACAATTCAAAAAGTGCATTTCTGTGGACTATAGATTTGTCGTGTTCTAGTAATCTCGTTATTAATTTTTTATTCTTCTCCTATATAAATATTTTTTACAAAATTAAAAAATAATAATAATAATAAAAAGAAGAGTAACTGTGGGTTAGGGTGAATTCCCTTCCCACTGCTTCCGAGCCTAACCCCATAAGAACAACAGGGGTTGGTTAAAGTTTACCAACACTTGTCCTGAGTAATAAGGCCAGTTGTATCTCGGTTTGTTAAGTTGACAAACGGTTAAACCTTAGTCAGTGCCCGGCCAGATGGTCAATCAGATGAAAGTGCGTGTCATCTGATTGGCCACCCATCCGGGCACATGGGGAATACTAAGGTTTGACCGTTTGTCAACTTAACAAAGACTTTACAAACCGACATACAACTGGTCCTAAGTGTAACAACTCAAATAATAATATGTAATAACAATTTTAAAAGAATAAAACATTCTCAAAAAATTCCTTAAAAATAAATTTAAAAAATTCTCAAATCCAATTTTATAAATATAATTGTAAATTTTATCTTATTTAGAATTATCAAAAATATAATCGCAATCTATATCAGGATATATAATATTATTTTTATATATAATTATCTTTTCCTCGGATACTTGTTTTTTAATTAAAATTCGTAAAAAGGAGCATTAAGTTCTATTAGCCGAAGGAGAACTAGATAGAATCAAGAAGATTAATTCAATAAAATTAATGTGTGATCTCTGAAGCGTGGGTGGTATCGATAAGCAAGAAATGTCTCTCGTTAAAAATTTAGTATTAGTAGCATTAAAATTAGTAAAAGAAAATCAAGAGAGGCAACTACTAAATCCGAAATGTTATGGATAGTGATTTTAAAATAATAATTTAAATTTCTTAATTTTAATAAATTTTATTTGTCATGAACTATTAGTCGGTTTTAAAATTAAAAAATCACTTCAGCGTCGTCGCGCAAGCCGATTATAATAAGTATAGTAGTTAGATATAGATATGATAGGGTTGTTTCACCTCAGTAGGCAAGCTGAGTGCCAGGATTGCATTTTTGGCATTCTGATGGTGAAACAACCCTTCTGACAGAATAAAAAGTATCTACCTGGCGGACTGAGCTTCGCTGGGCAATATTTTAATAATATTAATTATTGTTTATTTAATCAACCATATATTTCGTTTTGATTCAACCACATGATTATTTTTTTAAACCATATGTTAATAACTAGTTCATTTATAATAAAAAATCTATCAAAATATTTTTCCCAAAATTGAGATCAGGTTAAGTAAATATATATTTTGAAATATATTCTTGATTATTTTTTATTCTAGTATACCTATTAAATGAATATAGTTCTTTATAAAAACAATCATAGAACCTTAAAAAATAATTCCTACGTTTCGGTAGAAAAATATATATTTATATAGTATTTGTCTAAATTCTAAATGATAACTCTGTTAAAAATGGTTTTGTGGAAAATGACCTGGCCCAGCTCATTCTGTGTGGATACAAAAGGGAAAGGAAGCATTTATTAAGAACCCAAACCTAGCATTTCTTTATCTGTGAATAATTATTTTAATTAAAAAAAACAACCAAAATAAAAAATTGCCCTTATTTAATTAAATTTTTAGATTTGTCCTATTATATCATGTAATTTTCTGATGAATGCAATATTAATTAAATTTTTATTATTATTAATTTAAAATATTTTTATTTTACATGAATTAATGTATACATTGTATTTGAGCTTCGACTTCGGAGATTACTTCTCCACCATTGACTGTCCTTGATCATCTTTTTAGTCCTTGTTTTTAATAAGAGGAAAAAACTAATTAAATAAAAAAAACCTCTTTTCCGATAATTATTCCAATTCCATATTTCTACCAATATCCCCATTAATTAAATTTTCTACTTTTTTTATATAGATAATAATATTTGTAATGAACTAGTAGTGGGTTTTAAAATAAAAACAAACAAACAATTAATTAATCAAAGAAGTGAAAATAAATGGACTAAAATCTGATTCCTGAGTAGAGACAAATTTAAAAAAAGTATCGTATCGTTGGCTTTTGGCTAGAAAGCCTGAAAAACCAAAAATAAATAAATAAATATATGGGCACGTTCTGATATGGCCATTTACTTGACTTTACCATACACTTCTGGTTCAGTTTGGTCCAAGGGCCTAGATTTTCATTTCATGCCCCCCCCCCCCCATTTAGGGCGTATTGCTTTTATATTTTTAGTGTTCTGGGGGCCCACTGACTATGTATACAAAATTTGACTGAGTTTGCTCAAATGTCCTAGATTTTTATTTTTTGACCCCCCCCCTAATTTTGGCTCAGAAAAAAAAACATTTTCGTTATTATAGGTTCACTTTATAGTATTTTCCGTTTTTCTTGTTTTTTTTTTAGTTTGAAAAAATTAAAATTTTTAAATTTTAACCCGCCATCCACCCCCCCCCCCCCCTTAATTTTGGATCGATATGCACCAAAATCTAATCAGCTCTTAATCTCAATGCACCAAAACTCCGTGTTAAATTGGGTTTTGATATTCACACTAGTTTTGGAGCTAACTCGTTCACAAAATTTGGTAACGCACAGACCAACTAGCTAACTAACAGACTAACAGATATTTTGACAAAACAATTATTATCTCGAAAAATATAATTTTTTCGATCTTTACTTATTAGAGCTTTTTTGTAGACCAAAATGCCATGGTTTCGCCCAATTTTTTTAATAAAAATAATTTCAGCCGTTTTTTAGATATTTCGAAAAAAAGAAGGACAAAAACCACTTTTTTAATACATGATTACAATACTTGACCCTGTATGGTGTCTGCCCACATATGATTAATTACTTTCATTAAGAAAAAACCCTATCAAATGAAATTTACTCTGGCGCTGATCTTCAAACCTTCAAAACCCGAGTGCATAAACACCTACGTCTACACCCTCTCACTTAATCAACTTTCCCTTCTCTTCGGTAATGAAAGGGTCTTTCGAGATCTATAGGGGCTGCATCTTTACTGGTGCACCCCTTCTTGCATTCGATTGCATTAAAAAAAAAAGAGATAGATTTGTCGACCCCAAAACTGTTAGAGATGTTTTCGTGAAACCGATTCTATATAAATTAATATATATAGAAGAATTTCTCATCTATATATATATATATAGATATATAAAAGCCATTGTCAGACAGTACCCGTGGCGCAGCAAGGCGAACATGTGGGAGAAAAAGCAACTAATATTCAATGACAGTTGTTAGATTGTCAAATTTTTCAAATAAAACATCTCTATTCTCTATATTATATATCTATAATATCTCTATATATTAATATATTCCTCTATATATAGCTTAGAATATTAGATTTACGGCGTGTCTCATTTGAAATTTTAGTAGACAAATTTATTAATTTTAAAATATATTAAATATTTTTGGAAATAATTCATACCGTGAAAATTAATTTTTTTTTGAATTTAAGAAAAATATAAATTCTTGAAATTTTAGTAGACAAATTAATTTTAAAATATATATATATTATATATATTTAATTTATAATATAAGTTTTAATGGGATAATGAGATTAATTCTTAATTTATTACTGCGCGGCTCATTTGAAATTTTAGTAGATAAATTAATTTTAAAATGATTATAATAGCCATATCTCGAGACGTTGCCCACCAGGGCCACCAGCTCGGAGCACGCCTGCTATCTTATCTTAATATAATAATGAAATAGGTTTCCAACCGATCGGGAACTTTGAGAGAAATGGTTGCATGCTCTAATAAAGTATTTATAAAGCATTTACTGATATTTTTAATCTTTCTTTGATCAATATTCATTATTCGAAAAAATATTTTTTTCAAAACATATAATTACGGACAGCTAATAATCACATCTCGAGACGCTGCCCGCCAGGGCCACCAGCCCGGAGGGCCTGGCGTGCCGTAGTTTAATATAAAAGATAAGATAATGTATAACATCTCGGATCTAGTAATTGGCCATTTCTCTTGATTTTCTATATAGTAAATATCTCTCGTGTGGATGATAAGTTGTTGTTTTTTCTCAATGAAGAAGAGTATTTTAGCATGAATGCTTGTCGGCGTCGCCGTCGCAGATCCTAGGCATTTGTCGTTGCAAGAGAGCAAGCAAGCCGAGGGAGCATCGAACTGAAATGTCGTTCGTTCACTTTCGGCCTCACAAGAGCGTGTCCAAATTGTGAATTGTTACTTGAGAGACACACAAAGCGAGGTTGTTCGCTGTGTTCTTGCTAATTATAACAGACCCAGGAGAACAACTCACAGATCACAATTACACAAGGAATATACAGGGTGGGGCATAAAGATCTACCACATTTTGAAGAGGTATATAAAAAATGAAAAAATTTAACTAGAAAAAACTGATAAAAGATGATAATTTTTTTTTAATGTGTTTTAAACATTATCAGACAAAAAAGGGGAAAGTCAAAAATAAAAATTCTAGCCCTTTCGACCAAACTCAACCAAATTTTGTATACATATTCTTCCCAAAAAGACTAGAAATGCAAAAACTACTCACCCAAGAGGGAGGGTCAAAAATGAACATTTTAGCCCTTTTAACCAAACTCAACCAAATTTTGTATACATATTCAGTGGACCACTAGAAGGCTAGAAATGCAAAAACTAACCAAATTTTGTATACATAGTTTTGTCGAAAGGGCTAGAATTTTCATTTTTGACCCCCCCATTTTGTGTGGTTAGTTTTGTATTTCTAGCCTTCTGTAGGTTCATAGAATATATATACACAACTTGGTTGAGTTTGGTCGAAAGGGCTAGAATTTTCATTTGGGGGTGGAGGGGGTCAAAAATGGAAATTATAGCCCTTTCGACCAATCTATGTATACAAAATTTGGTTAGTTTTTGCATTTCTAGCCTTCTAGTGGTCCACAGAATATGTATACAAAATTTCGTTGAGTTTGGTCGAAAGGGCTAGAATTTTCATTTTGTCCCCCCCCCTTTTTTTTGTCTGATACTGTTTAAAACACATTAAAAAAAATATATTTTATGTTCTTTTCAAAAATATATTCAGTTTTTTCTAGTTAAATTTTTTCATTTTTCATACCTCTTCAAAATGTGGTAGATCTTTATGCCCCACCCTGTATAAAAAAGGGTCTTTTGAGCAATAATATTTTGACTTTTTATTCATAAGGAGAAATCTATGAGGTCCTCTGCTTGATGGAAATAAACATATCAATATAATAGTTTTGGCATTCTATATCTCTCTGTTCACCGAACTCCAGGTTAAACGGCTTGACTTGAAATTTGGAAAATATTCTCCTGTGGGGTCAAGTAAGGGGTGTGATTCATAAAAAGTGAACTTTTAGTCCCAGGAGAATAATATGTTCACCGAATTTAAGACCAATATTCTGGCAATATCCTTGGTCAGTGTATAAGAGGATTTTTGATGTTTTTGACCATGAGCTATATTAAACCGATCAAATCAATAAATTTTAAAGAATTAAAATAAGTACTATCTTACTCTATGGTAAAATATTTTAAAATATAATTTTACTAAAAACTTTATTTAACCTTTTTTTGTGGTCCTCAAGGAACTTGATTAGAATATTAAATTTTGCGCCTTTTTTTTCTAGGTTAGCCCAACCCTTAACTGATCTGCCAAATACAGTTGTCTAACTAGCAGGGGCTTATACCTCTTCAAAATGTGGTCTTTATGCCCCACCCGTATATATGTATATCTATCTATCTATCTATCTATATATATATATATATATATATATATATATATATATATATATATATATATATAAAATTCAAATTTATAATAGGTATTTACCAAAAATAATTTTTTTTAAATATTTATTCAAGATAATTTCATCTCCAAGACAATCTATATCATTGTCTATTTTCAAAATATTTATTCCCAAAATTTTAGATAAAGAGTGGATAAATATCTATTCTATCTATCTATACTGATTATAATCGGCTTGCGCGACGCCGACGTGGTTTTTTTAATTTTAAAACCACTAATAGTTTTGTTAAGGGAGAATGGTGTAAGTTTTTTGTGAAACATATTTTCTTTACTTTGTTAATAATTGATGACAAATAACATTTATTAAAATTAAAAAAAATATTTTAAAACCCATTAATAGTTCATGATAAATATTAAAAATAGAAAATTTAAATTATTATTTTGAAAACCTACTACGTAGTCCAGGGGACGTAACCCTCTGGCTAGTAAGATACCCGCCGAAGGCGGATTTCGCAGCTGGTTAGAAATATTACTTTTCTTTCCAAATAGCCACACGTTTTGAATTTCATTGAGTTTTCATAAGGAAAAAATCATTGAGGTTATCCTGTGCTTGATGCAAGTAAATATAATATATTGAAAAAAAAGTATTGATTGTTTTTTTGTGTATATATTAAAACTAAGAACTGTTTGAGATGTTTTGGAATGTCTCTTTATAAATAAATGAAAAATTTATTTTTCCAGCAGAAGACACTCTTTTATTGTCTCCTTTAAAACTTGTTAATAATTAGTTTGATTAAAAAATCTAGTAAACCAAATTATTTTGATTTAAGATAGGATCTCTCTATAATTATGAAAATTTTAAACCAACCAATTCAGTCTCATTCTAGAAGGGTGAAAAACAACCCTGTGATTTAAACTCTTAGTCGGAGAGCCCATAACCCATTTTTCATGAAGTGTTTGATTCAAGTAGAAATTTCACATAGAGCTATCAATAGTCCCTATAGATGAGTAAGGAATCGGCTGTATCCTTGATCTGGGTACGGCTGTTACTGCGCATAGGAGAAAGGTGTAACAAAAATTTGCCAAAAAAAGTTTTTGATTCAAAAGCCAATAAATACTTTCCGACAGTTAAGTTAGTTTTAAATTAAAAATTAACTAAGGCAGACATTTTTAGGGTGGTTAACATTGACCCAAAGTACCCTTAAGCTGTTTTTTCTTAATTGAAAATAGTGATTGTCCGACACTTTTGCCGGGGTTTAACAATTGGCAAACGTCGAAATAAATGTTGTACGGAGTAGAGAGAGATACCTACCGGCAGCAATAAGTGAGACATATAATTAAAAACAACCGATTCCATCTCGGATCTAATAGATGACACCCTCTTGTGATTTTCTTAGAAATTTCAAATCTGTTTCTATCTGCAATTTGAACTCTTATATAAAAAAATTCTTTGATATTATATATGCTATCTCATTCTAATTATTTTAAGATATTATCATGTTATCCAATTATTAACGACATTCTTGGCCGTTGTTCTCAATTCTATTTATATATGAACGATAATATATATGTATTTTAATTAAATGAATGCAATGGTTTACTCTTATCAGATTCAGTGAGCTATGAATCAAAATCTACTTCCAATCAGGAAGCAATTATTACCTTGAATAGATAGCTTAGATTGATTTGTGTGTGTATGTATGTTTATTGGTATAGTAATACTTGAAGGTGTTTTTGATCCAGGAGTACTATGGTCTTTCATAATATTTTTCCATTCCTGTATTTCGATGTAGTTTATTTTATAGTATCCTTGTTTTGATTTCTCATTCCTTTGATTACTTTCCAAGCCTTTTGTTGGTCCTTTTATTTCCAAGACACATATCGATTTCAGAACATATTTTTTCCCAATGGTCATTTTGTGCCTTCTTTACTTCCTTGTGGACTTCTCTTCTTTTGGCTTCATAATTTTTTATATCATCTTGGGCTCTTGTATCTAATCTTTTTTGTGCAGAATTTTCTTCTGATTCACTGGTTGTTGGAGGTTTTCGTTCTACCAGGGTGTTTTTTCAATGTTCTTTTTGTTGTTTTTTGGTTTTGTCCCTAAAGCTCCTTATGTTGCTTCATGTATACTTGATTTTATTTCCTCGTACATTTCTTCCTCCGTAGATGTGGATACAGTAGCTAGCTTATTACTCTTATTAGCACGCCGTATCTGATACAGGAACTTCGTCGAGTCTTCCAGTAAGCTTTTGCAATCAGCGTTCTTCTAATTTTTGAAATGACTAAATATGTGTATTTGATTTCAGAGAACGCCAAGGAGGAGAATGAAGATTTTGGGGAGTACAACAAGCATTCTTCGAACGTGCTTAACAGGATGCCGGAAGTGCAGGGACCCCTCGAGGAGCTCTATCGCTGCGTTATACGGAAGAAACGAATCAAGGTGCGTGACCCATTTGGACAGACTATTTTTCTTTTTAGACTCTATCATTAAAATATGTTAGTATTTTATGTTTTAAGAAACCCTCTCCTTAAATTTTACTTTATAAAAAATTTTAAAGGCCGCTCGCTCAAGAATTTCAAAAATTAAAAAAAAGCAATTTTTTCTTTTTTGAAAATTTGTATTTTCTATTTATGAAATGTTTTCTATCTTCTATATATTAATTAAGAAGAGTATTTCGTAGGGCCGTACGTCAAGCTTGACTTTGTTACATATAGATGGCAGTGCTACCGCTTGTTTTATTTGTCAATAGATGGCAGTGCTACCGCAAAAATCTAGGCCCTTGGACCAAACTCAATCAAATTTTGTATACCTACTTAATCTCTGGGCCCCCAAAAGACTATAAATGCAATAACTAACGACCCCATAAGTGGACCCACAGATTATGTATAAAAAGTTTGGTTGAGTTTGGTCCAAGGGCCTAGATTTTAATTTTTTGACCACCCCCCCCCCCCCCTCCCCCGGACTTTTTACCTGGAAAATTTTTTCTAGATGTAATAAAAATAAGATCTTGAAAATTTCAGTTTAAAAATATAGATTTTTAAACCTTGCTCAAGAATTTGAAATTTTAATGATTCATTATTGACGTGTCCGAGCGACATTTTTAAACCCTGTAGAAGGAGTGATGATGATTCTCCGAAACTTCAGGTTTTTTAAGAAGGATAAAAATGATTGGTTGTTAAAATAAACAACACTAAACTCGGTCTTCCATGTACTATATATCTATTTAAGCAATATTTTATTCTGTTGTCCATATGTTCAAACCAGAATAATTGTTAATTATGTTTGAGATTAAAGCGGATATAAATCAGCCCTGTTCTAATTTTTTTTTCATTTGATCTCTTCAATAAACCAGATGAATGAATGCTGGTTTAATTTTATCCGCGAACTCGGAGAATATGGTTTCTCCATTTAGGCAGATCAAATGTATTATTAAATAAATCGCCTGTCTATATTTTCTGTGATTTCAATTTAGGTATGTTTAATATTTTAATTTTTCAGATAAAAGAGATAATTACATTGTGTTTTGAGTGGCATCGTGCTTATTTATATCGAAATGTCGTGTAACAGAAAAATGATTAAAATTTGATATTGGTTATAAAGAATTATAAATGAAGTTATTCAGAGCCATGCCTAGATATTTCGCCAAGCACTCTCTTTGATTACTCTTAAAAAATGTGTTCTATTTATTTATTTATTTTTTGTTAAGGGGGAATGGTGTAGGGGAAACATTAATAAAATAAAAATTTAAAAATATAAATTACTAGGTAGGATTCACAAATTTTATTGTAAATATTTGTGAATCCTACCTAGAAATTTATATTTTTTATTTTATTTATTTATTTGTTTGTTTTATATTTAATTTGAATCAGATTTACGGGAAAATCTAGGTACATACCTACCTACCCTACATCCCATTCACTTTTTATTCATTTCTAAATTAAAAAACAAATGTTCGCCTTTATCGTTTTAATATAGAAAGGCGGATGTTTTGATTATCGATTAGATTACTCGTACTACACACACTAAGGTCAATGACATCCGCCCATCCATCCATCCATCCATTACTTCTCGGTCGGAATAAAAACAAAACAATCGATTTGTCAATTTAAGGAAATATGCTTGCAATCGACAGAGGGAATTCTTGTTTCTGTATGTTATATTCCAGAGCGGGCCCCCTTTTAAAAAATGGCCAAGGTCTCGTCCTTGCCCCCTGCCCCCCCTTCTTAATTTGTCCATCCTGTTCCAGCTGTTGGATTACTAAGCCATTATGTCCGGATGACGTCCAGCAAAAGATGAGTAGTAGAGAATGCAAAACAGCTGCAGCAATCCCTTCCCTTTTCAATCCTCAAAAGAAATTTAAATTACACCTTTTCCAATTTTATTTCAGAATATATCAAGTTAAGACGTTCAAAGCAGAATGGACCATCCCATAAATATCATCTTTGCTGATAAAACTCTATAATCAAGTAGGTTTTTGATAAAACTAAATAGATAGGGTGCACCAAACTTAGTTTTTAAACGTCCTGCTAGATTATAGCACAGGTACTACTTTTGCCTCGAATCTTTACCTCTTTATTGCTGGATTTCGCATAACGAACCAATCTTGCGGGATAGTCCACTCTGCTTCCGAACGCCTCAATTGTACTACTATTTCATACTTCTCAATTGAATATTAAAAATCCTCACAAATAGACGACAGAATATTAGAGAAGTTAAGGAAGATAGACGAAGGACCAAAGAAGAAATATGGACTGGAAACCAAAAACCCATCAGGGTTATATTGGCTATAATTTATTTTTTAAATGTATTTCAAATTGAGTAGATATTGATAAGGCAGTCTAAAATTCAAAAAAAGAAGATAATTTAAACTACATATATATTTATTCATAAACCGATGACTTTTCAAAACCCTGAAGAAGGAGGGAATAAGCCTACGAAACGTCGGTTTATGAATAAAAATATAGTTTGAATTATCTTCTTTTTTGAATTTTGGACTGCCTCATAAATATCCCATTCAATTCACTTATCAGTCCGTTTCCAAAAGTAACTTCAATCTTATAATTGATAAATTTGTAAATACTTATGATTGATTCAATAAATTATATAAAGTCTTATATTTTTGTGACCAAATTTTACCTTATAAATGTAAAAATACTATTTCTGTAAATTTTTTTTCGATTTTGACACTTTATGGTTTTTAAAACAAGTAATGCTCATAGATAGTGTCTTCACTTCTTGACTGGACTGTACTCACAGACTATATAGAGTTTTAGACAATGACGTGTTAACCTAAAGTGAGTATCTACTCATACTTGAGAGCGATCGCAGATTAAGCGATCGAAATGTCGTAGTTATATTATATTATTTACTGTGCTGTTTTCAATAAATAGTTATTGTTAATTATGTGTAATTCCAATAAAAATTTAACCTTTAATCTTTAAATATTATCACTCTCCTTAATTATTATAAATTAAAGAATAAAAAACTATAAATTATTATAGCGAAAATATTTGCCTAGTCAAATAGAAATTAAATAATACGTAATTTAAAGCTATTTGCCTAGTCAAAAACTTTTTGATTACAATATATATAAATAATAATTCCAAAAGTAAACTTACCACAAATAAATCTCCCTTTCGTATTCAAGAAAAGAGTGATATATCCGTTTGTCGATTTTCAATCCCCAAGTCAGCTGAAAAAAATAAATAAATAAATATTAATTATTTTAAAAGTAAATAGACCTTTTCTAAAAATTATTATTATTTTAGGGTAAATAATTTAACGTGTCAGACGACTATTGTAGATTATAAAGCAAACCAGCTGCGAAGCCCGCCTTTGGTGGGCATCTTACTGGTCGATAGTGGGTTTTAGAATAATAATTTAAATTTCCAAATTTTAATAAATTTTATTTGTCATGAATTATTAGTGGGTTTAAAAATTTAAAAAAAAATACGTCCGAGTCGTCGCATAAACCAATTATAATAAGTATAGATAAAGATACAAAAACTTGAAATTTATATGTATTTAATTTATATAAAAGCAAAAATCATATGTATTAAAATTTTTAATCGAATGATTATTTTAGGATGGGCTCGAATTTTTTTGTGTTCTTCAAAATGGATTTTTTTACATTATATTTTGTTTATTGCGCCTCCAAGGAGCGGGCCGCCTTTAGGGAGGATATATGTTTCTAAAAATCTAATTAAGAATATAATAAAGTGGGGGCAGAGTAGGGTAAGTAAGCCTATACTGTGACTCTATAAGGACAGTGGCGACACGTAGGCCCATCCGCCATTTTTAGTCATATTTTAAATTGAAGAATATTAAGAAATTTAAGAAAATTAATATTTAAACACATTCTTTACACATATTAAAGATGATTTAATTAAAAATAAAAGGTAATAATAATAATATTATCTTAAATTTCCTAATATTCTTCAACGGACGGGCCTACGTGTCGCCACTGGTGGCCCTATAGAGTTACTGTAAGCAGGGCATCCCGGACTGATCCCTCCGCAGCCAGCTAAAGGGCACAGCGAATGGCCGACAAATTTAGAGCAATACTTCAAAATGTCCCACTTAGGTATACTAGGTTTTGTAATAAAATATTAGAGACATCTATATTCTTATGAAATTAACTTTCGTTTCCGGCTAAAGCATCTTTGATGTTTGTTGCAGGTGCAATACAGCCCACATTGATGCCAACATGGATCCTACCCTTAACCTACATATTTCGATCACTAAAGTGATTTCCTAATTCTCTGGGAACTCTCTCTCTCTCTCACTCTCTCTATTACGACATCTGTAGCCTTATCCTTGAATTTTTATTAATACGTCTCTCTAAGCCTACTCGTAACTGCGATATTTACACAATAGATTATCCCTATAAGCAATAAAAAAATAATTTTCATAAAGAGAAATCATTGAGGTTGTCCTCAGCTTGATGCAAATAACATATAGGTACAGAATAGAGTGTTTTTTAAGCAAATATTTTTTTTTTCAATTTAAGTATACGCAAGTATCTATACCTACTACAGTGTGGTCCTTATTTTGGGTATTTTCGAATTTTTACGCTGATAGACGCTCAAATGGTTCGAAATAAATAAAAAAATATATTCCCCAAGTTTCAAGTCTCTATCTCAATTATAAACTGTAGCCCCAGCGATGTAAGTTTCTCATCTAAATAACATGGGGTTTTTGCCATTGAAAGATCAATTTTTTATTCCGGCCAAAGTAATGGTTAAAAAATTTGAAACTCTGTAGACTTTATCCTTATAATAGTAGCTATCCTTCAGAATTTTATCAGATTTTTAGCTATTATAATTTTGGAGTTACAGCTAGATAAAATACTGCTATATCTTAGTGTTACTAAGTTATAGACTCCAAAATTATAATAGCTAAAAATCTGTAAAAATTCTGAGGGATAGCTACTATTATAAGGATTAAGTCTACAGAGTTTCAAATTTTTTGAACCATTACTTTGGGCGGAATAAAAAATTTGATCTTTCAATGGCAAAAACCCCATGTTATTTAGATGGGAAACTTACATCGCTGGGAGCTCAGTTTATAATTAATATAAGAGACTTGAAACTTGGGGGATAATTCTTTTTATTTATTTCAAACCATATGAGCCCTTGTCAGCGTAAAAATTCGAAAATACCCAAAATAAGGACTACCTATATAGTATGTCGAAAAAATTATTTACACCCAAGAAGAGTTCTTAATTCTAATATTATGAGGTCGCTCAATGGTCAATAAATTTTTCCAATTGAATAACGCAGGAATAGAGAATTTTTTTCTTTAAATTATTACCATTCACACATTCTTTTACATTATCGGATTCTAATTATTAGGCTCATTTTTTGTAGGGGATAAAATTTCCTTGAAAAACGTCTACTTTTGACATTAATTTTAATTCAAATAGTTTAGTAAAAATAAGTAATTAAAATTGATTTTTCGGTAAAATATGTCTATAATTGCGTTTATTGGCAAGATATTCATTTAAAAACATTTAAAACAGATAAAATTTAATAAAAAGCCGAGGACAATTTAATTGGCTTCAGTGTGACTTAGTGTAGTTTACACGAATCTGCAAATAGAATTTATTTTTCATATTTAATAACCACTATTCACACCTTAAATCTCTTTATGGGAAAAAATATCTATTTATTCCTACTAAAAACTATTCGACTTAAAATTAATGTCGTTTTGTTTTTCTTCTAAAAATTTTGAGATTGCAAAAGTCAAAATTGTGTTCCAAGTTAGTTGAATTAGAAAGAAAGAAATAGAACCGAGAATTCTGAATGTAGCCATTCCACTAATCAATCTGGAACACAATTTCGACTTTTCCAATCGCAAATGTTTAAATAAATAGTGGGATTTAGAAAAAAAAGAACAATTTTAGAAATGATCAAAATTTGAAAAAACAATGGATCCATTAACAAAAGGTCAGCTTGGATATGGACTGTTTTTCTAAAAGATAGAGGATCTAGTCCAAATGCCATTCTTTTTAATAAAAATTCGTCCCTTGATTAGGGACCACTTGTTTTATTTATTATAATAAATTAAAGTTATACCTACATTTATAAGCGACATTTCTAAACTAATATAAATTTGGTTATAAATATCTACATATATCTTGTCAATATAAATGTCTTAGAACAAGAAGAAGAATATAATAAATTAATATATCGATATACCTACTTGTGGATAGATTTATTAAATACTATTTAGACAAGGTAAAAAAAATACTTCATTAGTTTCAAATTTCGTCAAATTAGTTGTTTAAATAGAGGCGATTAATTTTATCAGTTGTTGAAAAAAAAGGTGAAACAACTTCATGAAATAAATGGCTAAACAACGAAGGATAATATTATATTGAAAGTTTTTGCCGAGAGTAGCAGAATTTTTATAAATTGAAAGAGACAATAAAAAGAGTGGGGTGTCTTCTGCTGGAGTTATAAATAAATTAAAATTTATAATTGCAGAAGACACACTATTTTATTGTCTTCTTCAATCGATAATATTATATGTTATAAATATCTACAAATATCTTAATAAGAAAATTTTGAAATGATTTGAAAATAATCACCTATAATTTTTTTAAAAAATTGAATTTAAAAACAAAACTTATCAAATGATTCAAGCGGTAGCACTGCCATCTATTGGCAAATGATTCAAGCTTGACGTACCGAACACTCTATTTTATTAATATAACTTTTTTTGTATATTTCATTAAGTTTGAAAAAATCTAATACCTATTATCAATTTAGTGTTTTGGAAATACAATCATTTTGACACTAGAATAAACTTTATACGACTTTTTTTATTTTTGTGTTAACGTGTGTTTCGAAAAATTCAAACAGTCATTATCACTAAAGAAAATTCAAAATTTATTTTCTTGAAACACCTGTTTTATATGCATAGAATTTTTCGCATAAAAACACTTAAAAATTAAAAAAAAAAACAACAAAATATTTTAAACATTAAAAAAAACGTATTTTATGCTCTAGGAGGAAAAGTATAACTTTTTCAAGTTTCGCTATGTTTTCGGTAAATATTTTAGCACTAGAACGAACATTTTACGAGTTATTGTGTGTATCGTAATCTAGACACACAGAGAAACAGACAAACAGTAAACAAATCATGCTTGAAAATGATTTTTCTTTACATTTATTTGAAGCACACGAATAAGCAAAATAAAATAAATAAATAAATAATTGAATTGATTAATTTTTTTATTTACCGAAATCTAATCCCTGATTACAAATAGAAAGCAATAGAGATAATATATCTTTTGGGATGAAAAATAAAATAAATAAATAAACAACTAATAATAATAATATTAAATTCTAAGAGATAATCAACGTCAACAGCTTATAAGATATATGAGCAGATTCCGGGGGTAGTTAGTTGCTTGGTTTGTTAGACTTAAGGGTTGATTTCGTATTGTGCATGTGTTAGTGTAAAATAAAAAAGAACACGTGCGAGGCCTAAGCTAAGATCGATCCTTCGTTTGAAAGAACAACATGCCCATTGGCCATTAGAAAAACAGTGCGTGGAACGAGGGAGCGAGAAAAGAATAGAATCAAGAGGAATTTAATATTTCAAAGCCAATTGAGAATACGCTCGTATTTATTCTTAAACTAAATTATTACCTTCCCGGTAGCTTCTGAACTTCCGCTTCAGAAATTCAGAGTTTTTCGAATGGTTTTGTCGGAATTTTAAGGCGTCGTTTTGATAAAAGGATAAACAAATGAACAGGTGTTTTTCATTCTGATTTCGATAGTATTCCAGTAGTCTGCTAGTATCTGCTAATTGAATACGTTAGTATTTATTCTAATATTCTTCCAAAACTTAAGTAGAATTTAAATTTTGTAAATTAAAGTCGGGTAAATCAATCAAATAAATAACATTAATTGATTAAAAATAGTGTATTTATTTATTTTATCTGACTAAAAAAACCCTTTAATTTATCAAAATAATAATTTAAATTTCTTAATTTTAATAAATTTTATTTGTCATGAACTATTAGTGGGTTTTAAAAAAATAATCTAATTTAATTCGATTTTTGATATGCCTCAAAATTAATAAATATAACTTCTAAATATCAAGATTTAATTGAGACGGACTGTTAGATATTGTAGCGACAAATTAGGGTTCCGTTTTAATTTTTAAACAGAACCCTCTTAAGGGAGTTCGGGACATCTTATCTATCTGGTTGATCTTCGAAAAAATCTTTTGTATTTCCGCAGACTGACAACGTCTGCCTATTAAATTTTTTAATAAAAACAATTGTTAATAATAAGGTTAATTTCGAATAAAAATCTTTGTTTTGATAATATTAATAATAAAAATATTGAGATAATTTTATTCTCATTATAAAAACATTTATTTAACACAAAAACGATTTCAAGAAATAGAGTTGGAATTCTACACTAGTGCTTTTGTTATATTCTGTTGCCTGCAAATAACGTTTTATTTTTACACTTATGAATAACTAATTAACTAGACAGTCAAATCTATTGAAAAATGTATCATTCGATTCATAAAAGTTGAATTATTGATATGAATAAATTTGTTAATAATGGTATAATTTGTATAAATGTTATAGCCCTTTTAAAAGCTCGGTCCATTTACTTCCATGTTAAAAGGACAATTTTCAATCATTTATTTCTCGGTAATGGGACAGACGATCAACTTCAAATTTTGGGAATAAATATTTAATACATCAATGATTCGATGGTAAAAATTTGAGAATTTTTTAAAAATATGATAAATAGTCCCAGAACCCCTTAACTAAAATCTTAACATTCTGGTATATTTATAATTAATAACATTTGTTTTTAAACATGATCTGTTTAGGTGCATATCCGCGATATGACAGGAATACGAGGTTTCTGTGTTGGTTTCGTCATCGTCTTCGATAAACACTGGAATCTCACACTTGTTGATGTCACCGAAGTGTGGAAAAGAAAAATCAAAAGGAAATATCCGGCCCTGGGTTAGTATCCATTATTTCTTGTATTATTATATTAACTAGGCTTACACAATACTCTACTTATTAGTCGTTTTACTTCATTACTAAAAGGCGGGCGCTATGGTCTTGTGCTGACTTTCATTAGTTAGTATATTTAAAATAAAATTACCGGCCCTTGGTTAATATTCATTATATGTTTGTATAATTAACAATCTAATCTTACAAAGTATTCCAGCATCTTATTACTGAAGCGTTGTGGATTTTTATTAAAAACTTTTCTCTCGAATTAGTATAGAATTAATACAAATTACAGTATTAATAGTAATAACTTTTTTATCTTTTATTTATATTTTTCTATTGATGTCGCTGCTTTGATTAAAATTTTTATTGGATCTAATGATATCGCTGCTTGACAACATCTAACAAATTAAGTGTCTTTGAATAATTTAATCATATCATTGGTAATTAATGCTCCAGATCTATCTGATTATACTCTAGTTGAATTAGCAAAGGAATAACGCTTTTCTCATTTATTTATATTTTTATTGGATCTATTGATGTCGCTGCTTGTCATCATCAAACAAATAAGGTGTCGTTGAGTAATTTAATCACAGCATTATTAATTAATATTCCAGATATACCTGATTAAATTCCATTTTTCTTGGATTTTTTTAAATTGAAAATTTTATCATTTTAATTTTTTAAGAACCCCCCACCATTAATTTTGAGTCCGATTTTAACCATAATCTAATCAGCCCTTAAGCTCAACAAAAAAACTGCATATTAAATACCGTTTGAATATTCATAGTAGTTTTTGAGCTAGACCTTATACAAAATTTGCTAACGTACTAACAGACATTTTTTGACAAAATAATTAATATCTCATAAAATATAATTTTTTCGATGTTCACTTTATAAGGCTTTTCTTAGAGATCAAAACGTCATAGTTTTTCTCATTTTTTTTTTGAATCAAAATAGTTTCAGCCGTTTTTGAGATATTTCGAAAAAACAACACTTTTACATACCCTTGTAAAGTAAAAAATTCTTGTTAAATAGATCAAGGTGAAAAGTACCTTTTTTATTTATCGGAAATGATTTACCATTTCAATCCTAAAGCTCACGTGCTAGTATTATATAAAAGTCAAAAATTATTTATTTATTTTAATATTGGCCTTGTGATTATGATACACGAGCGAAGAATTATAACCCATATGTAAGGTATAAAATTCGAATAAAAATAAATTTCATTTTTATTAAAATAATAATAATTATGATATTTTCATTTAATTATTTAATTATTCTATTATTTTTTTTTTAATTGCCAATTTTTTTTTAATGAAAGTGAACGTTCTAGTTAAGTGTGCAACGTAATTTTCCGCTTGGCAGCCTCATTTTTGGAATCATAATAATTTTGAAAAGGAAACATAAGAAAGTGAGATTGTTATCTCTAATTAAAATTGAATTTATATATGTATATGTATATCTTTTTGCTTTCATCTCTTATGGGTAGGATTACTCCCACTTAAAGGAAGATATATAATAATAAATAATATCATATAGAACATTATAAATGCAAAGTTCAAGGTTCTGTTCTAATTATTTCGAATCAACAAGCATGATGTCTATATTTTTGGTAAAAGCTTAATCGTTGAATACTTGACCGAATTTAAGCTGTTTTCAACAAATTACTTACCTATAGGTATACTTTCTAATTCTCGGTTTTAAATAAAAACATATTAAAAAAAAAACACTTTTATTTTAAAATGTCCTAATAAGTATAGAAGCTTCAGAAATGCAGAAAATATATTTTTTTGAATGGTTTTATGGAGATTTTAAGCTGTTGTTATGATAAAAGCAGAACCCCCCAAGTGCACGGCTTATGGGATGAGTAACGGCAACGACAAACTGTTTCTTATGGCAAACTAACCGTAATTAAATATATTTCATATGTTTAATCAAGAATTATGTTCTTTTTTAATTTCTTGAAGTAGCCCTTTGTTTTAATAAAAAAAAATCCCACTAAATATTTTACTTTGTGGACTGAACCTCCCCCCCCCCATGAAAATTTTCTGGCTACGCCACTGTATATAGATATATAGATATAAAATAAATAGAGTTCCTTAATTTTTTTTATCAAGAGAAATCAATGAGGGTGTCTTCTGCTTGATGAAAATAAAAGTATATGTATATAATTGATTTGCTAGAGAGTATAGTTGCGAAGTTTTCACCATTATCAGTGGCGGATTTAGCGCTTGATGGAACCGCAAGGATAATTCAATTTTGAGGCCCCTTCTCGAAATATTTTCACTACCCCTATTTTAAGAAATACTGGTAAATTATTAATTATTTTTAATACTGATTATACTTTTTTATGGGTAAAGTGAATGTTTATTTGACTAAAAATAAGACACAACTATTGATTTTCTTGATTTACACCTCATACCTGCTCGCGGAAATAAAAACATATTAAAAAAAACACGCTTTTATTTTAAAATGTCCTAATACGTAGAAAATATATGTAACTGCGATATTTAGCTAAACTTCAGAAGTTCCGATTCAAAAATGCCGAAAATATCTTCTTTTTGAATGATTTTATTGAAATTTTAAGCCGTTGTCATGATAAATGTTGATACGTCAACAAATAAATACAAAATTAATTGAATATATACTTTCGTTTTATAATTACATATGGACATACCCAGATTTACGACTTTGTTGTTGTTTTTTAGTATGCTAACATGCCGCTAACTGAAGCGCTTGTTTCGCATTTGTAACACTTTCCCAGGATGTACCAACAAGATGCTTCGATAAGCGACAAATATACGAGAGTCTCGGAGTTTTTTATTCATGTCACATACAAAACTATTGCCCGGAAGTTACACGAAATTTCTGTGAAATAGTTAAGTTCAAATCTGCTCTGTGGCGCATTCTAATTAGACTCTCTGGATTTAAAATATAAAATTTTCAATGTGAAAAGCCACTTTTATTCATTAGTAAATAAAGATCTATCTATATTTATTATAATCGGCTTGCGTGATTTTTTTAATTTTAAAACCCACTAATAGTTCATGACAAATAAAATGTTATTAAAATTAGGAAATGTAAATTAATATATGGACGGATTGATTGATTGGGATGAGGAATATGGAATTTGAATAATTGATCGGAAAAGAGGTTTTTTTATTTAATTAGTTTTTTCCTCTTATTAAAAACAAGGACTAAAAACATGATCAAGGACAGTCGATGGTGGAGAAGTAATCTCCGAGTCGAAGTTCAAATACAATGTTACATTGATTCATGTAAAATAATTGGTTTAATAAAATTTATACAAAAAATATTAATATATGTATATAAATTATCAGAGAGTTTTAAAATAAAAAAATTGATTAATTTAATCATTTGGAATTGAAAATTCCTGTTTGTTTATGCTTTCTTTTATAATGACAACGGCTTAAAATGTAATAAAATCATTCCAAAAATGAAAATTTTATGTATTAGGCGTAGGGTCTACCCCCTGGCTAGCAAGATGCCCGCCGAAGACGTGCTTCGCAGCTGCTATGTTTATAAACTATTATTGTTTAAATAAAATATTATAGAACCTATTACCTATCATTATATTATCAGATTATCAATCGAATTAGAAAAAGCTTTTAACCATGGTAAATAACATTCATTAAAATTAAAAATAATCATATATTTTACTTAAAAAAACTTTGATTTTTAAGTAATCTTATTTCTTCGGTTGAGTTAAGTACAATTCAGAAAACATCCTATATATTGATAAATAAATTTTTGGATGAATATTTTACTGTGTAGAATTTTATTAAAAAAAAATATTTAAATATAGATTTTTCGTTAGATTGAAGGAGTTGGTTTTATCACAAATATAATAAAACAATAATTTTAATAACTATTAGAATTATTTAATTGATAACTAGTTGAACGAGATGTATGTATGATTTCAAATTATTGTAAAAAAATTTGTGTTATATAATTTTCTATAAAGAAAAAATGTAAATAAATGTTTCATTTCAATTTTTAGAACTACTGAGGGATGGTCGACCAGTGGTGACCGAAACTGTATAGTTATCAATTAAATAATTCTAATAGTTATTAAAATTATTGTTTTATTATATTTGTGACAAAACCAATCCTTCAATTTAACGAAAAATTTAAATCGTCACTTAAGTTCTAGAAGAAATTTACTAAATATAGATATTTAGTCAAGTATATATCTTGCCTAAAACACTTCCGGTGTATCTGAAGGCTTAAAACAGTTTTCATGTTCAATAAATATATAACTTCCCTCTAAACAAACCCAATTTTCCCCAGCGGTGGTCTATCCAAACCCTCTCATCCCTTTGCAAAACAATAGAAAAAAAATAGAGAAATTTGTTCTTCCAAAAGCCTTTTTCTTGAGCAATATAAGTCTGGATTCCGATTCTCAGATAACTCAACAAAGAAATGAAATAGAAATTTCATTTTGGACCAAAAATTGGACTATCTTCAGAAGCTCCGATTCAAAAATGCCGAAAATATCCTTTTTTTAATGATTTTATTGAAATTTTAAGACGTTGTCATGATAAAATTGTTTATAATTAATTGTTGCGTCAGGTTTAGTTCAACTAGATAATTAAATTGGTCATTTTTTGCTAAGTATTTGGTATATTAATTCTTGCACTTTTGTTAGTTATAAATCTCCCATACTTGTATACTCACTGAATTTAGAGGTTAGAATTTTCAGCGCCATTATTTATAATGAATTGTTGCATCATGTCTAGGCCAACTAGATAATTCAATACTCAGTTAGACATATGTATGTATGATTCTCTAAAATAAATTTTATTAAGTATCTGTTATGTAAAAACATCAGCCCTTTGTTCCAAATATATATACTCAATGACTTTAGAGGTTAGAATTTTGGAATTCAGCGCCATCATTTATAATGAGTTGTTGCATCATGTCTAGGCCAACTAGATAATTCAATCCTCAGTTAGACGTATATGTATGTATTATTCTCTAAAATTAATTATATTAAGCGAGGGGTGAACCACGACTTAATATCGTATACACCTACTTCCACTTCCACTTTCATTTCCAAGTAGAAGACAATTGATGAAGGGGCATTATCTAACGAATTCCAAAATAATTCCACATAATTCCAAACACGGTGTACACCTAATTCCAATCGCGGTTCACCCCTTGATATCAAGT
The DNA here is from genome assembly GCA_024734495.1 of Forficula auricularia. Lineage (NCBI taxonomy): Eukaryota > Metazoa > Arthropoda > Insecta > Dermaptera > Forficulidae > Forficula > Forficula auricularia. Next base: position 67,392 of record JALMQS010000843.1, on the reverse strand, counting down.
ATGTGTTATTCAAAAACATCAGCCCTTTGGTCCAAATATACCGGATGAGTTTTTTATCTTGAGACAGTCTTATAACTCATGAAAAAAAGTTTATTTATATCAGGGGGAAAACTAAACTACGCTATTGTTTGTCGACCTAGAACAAGCTTTCAAGGGTATTTCGAGTCCAAGTTCTATTTTTTTAAATGGAAACCTATATGTTTCTGTACATATTCTTAATCTAGAAAATTCATATAATGCATTGTTTTTAAGTTATAAGACTGTCTCAAGATAAAAAAGAAACTCACCCGGTATATACTCAATGACTTTAGAGGTTAGAATTTTGGAATTCAGCGCCATTATTTATAATGAATTGTTGCATCAGGTCTAGGCCAACTAGATAATTCAACACTCACGTAGATAGACATATATGTATTATTTCCTAAAATAAATTTAAAATCAATACTTAAGGGCATTGACATTATAAGAATTTTTTTATCTATAAAAGAAACAATCGAGAATTGATTAAACGTCAAAGATCATTGTAATTGTAATAACAATAATAAAAAATTGATATAACGTATAATAATTGTTTGTTCGTTTGAAATTATTCCGATTTTTCCTTTTGACTTCCTCGTGTGTCGTATATAATTTGGTTTTCGCGTGGGAGTAATTCAATGTAACATTGCCCTCTCTGCACGTCAACGACCTCACCATGTAAATATTTACCTCAACGTCTCTTTTTTGATATTAACCCATTTTATCACGAGTTTTTTTCTCTTCTTCTTCAAGAATGAATATGACTGATCACGTAAATGAAAATTATAAAATTAGAATGTTCGATCAATGCGGAAAATAAAAACTATCCATTTGGCTGACGTACGTACCTATCTATATTGGTGGGTTTCAAAAAATACATTTTCCCTTTTGTATAAACATTAAATTCGACTCATTCCCGAGAGAGGCCAAAGACTTCACTTCGCTAATGAACCAACACGAATTATTTAATATATTTCGGGGATTTCTATTTTGAAAGCTTTATTTTTATCATCAGTTAGGATGATTTATTAGCTTCGAGATTTGTGGCCTTGGTTAGCCACCTGCGATTTTTTTAACTCAGTGAAAAAACTCAACATTTTCGTCATTTCCCTTTTCACTTCCACTAAAGTAGAAATGTTACGATGAACCTGGGTCTGTATTTATTTCTGGATTAATTCCATTTTACATAATATACTACTTCTGTCGAACCGAGCTTATTTAAAACCGATATATTAATAATATTTTTAACTCTAAATTTAGTTAAAAAGGTCGACTTTTATTTGTAGCCCGAATTAAATAAAATTTAATTTATTTTTCTGGTCATTATCAAAGCATCGCTGCGTAGAAAGTTTTGAACATATAATTGCAATTAAAAATAATATTAATATATAATACATATACGGAGATTCCTTAGTTGACTCTTTTAAACCTTGAAGAAGAAGGAACAATATCCTTTGAATTGATGTTTGTTTTTTTAGAAATATGTTATATAATAATTACTTTTATTCAGATTTGATGGTTTTTCATTATTCTTGAGCTGCTTTTGAGTTTTATACCACTTCGTTTTCAATAGAAAATACTTCTAATTAATTAAATTTCGTATTGAACCAAATATTTTACATGAATTAATATATACATTGTATTTGAGCTTTGACTTCGGAGATTACTTCTCCACCATCGACTGTCCTTGATCATCTTTTTAGTCCTTGTTTTTATAAGAAGAAAAAACTAATTAAATAAAAAAACCTATTTTCCGATAATTATTCCAATTCCATTAATTCTCTCAATCATTTCATTTCAATTAAATTTCGTAATTTTTATTGAACCAATTATTTTACATCAATTAATGTATACATTGTATTTGGGCTTCGACTTCGGAGATAACTTTCCCACCATCGACTGTCCTTGATCATCTTTTTAGTCCTTCTTTTTAACAAGAGGAAAAAACTAATTAAATAAAAAAACATCTTTTCCGATAATTATTCCAATTCCAATCAATATCCCTATCCCATTAAATTTCGTAATTTTAATGTACTTATGTATAATCATATTTGTAATGAACAATTAGTGGGTTTTAAAATTAAAAAAAAAACAATAAAGTAATAAAAGAAAATTAAAAAATTATTAATTATAAATTTTTATTGACTCACCCACCTGTGAATAATTAGTTTAATTAATAAAAAAACAATCAAATTAATGTTACCCGAAGATGAGACCCTGAGAGATCAATTTTGTGTCCCGAAAACCTCCTAATCCGTGATTTTTATCGAAATCGTTAGAGCCGTTTTCGAGAAACTAATTCTAAATATGTATAAATGTATATATATAGATACAAGATTTGATAATAATTTATAGTATAAGATTATATATATATAACCAGCTGCGAAGCCCACCTTCGGAGGTATCTTGCTGGCTAGGGGGCTTAGCCCCCTTTACTCCGTAGTGGGTTTTAAATAATTAATAATTTAAATTTCCTAATCTTAATAAATTAAAAAAAAACACAATTCCATGGTCCCAATATCTAAGGTTTTATTAGAAAATATTTTTATATTGCATGTCAGAGGGCTTCATCCCCCCGGAATTGAACCCGAGCAGTAACCTGCTTTCCGATTAACTAGACTAAAGTCTAGTTTACATGGGCTTAGTACTATCCACTCGCACTAATTCTGTTTCGTGTAAACCCACAATATAAGTGTTTAGTATTAGTAGAGTAGCAAGTGCGAGTGAATAGAAATGGTTTCTATTTACTAATGGCAAGTAGCTTCCCCTACCACATATATTGACAACTCGAATTGCCATCTTGCAACTCACTATACACTAATTACAGTGGTTAGAAGAGAGGTGTGAGCCACTACTAACCATTTAGTCTGCTAAGCGCTTTGTAAATGGAATAGTACTAATGGCAAGTACTAAGCCCGTGTAAACTAGCCTTAACTGCCCGGCAAGCAGGTTAGTGCTCGGGTTTAACTCCTGGGGGATGAATCCCCTCTGATATCGCAATTTAATAATATTCCTATTAAAATCTTAGATTCTGTCCTAAAAATTAAATTCTTTCTAATTAAAAATATTAATTTTTTTTTTTAATTTTTTAAATTTTTATTTCCTCTTTTTGAAACAACACTATAACCCGTCAAAAAACTGCTGTGTATAAAAATTCTGCTACCCTCGGGAAAAAAAAACTTAAATTTAATTTAAATCAATATTTAAGGTAGTTGTTTGGCGACAATACTAGCAAAAAGTTAATGCTAGAGTATAAAGAACAGACAATAATGATTCATAGTTCATAAGGCCAAAACTTTTTGCTGTTTATGTACCAATTCTAGCCAATCCCGTGATCGTTTGACAAATTTGGCACCATTGTAAGAGATTGAATATTTTTATATTAAAATGACAGATAAAATACATTTTAAAGGTCGATTTATTTCTATAAAAATCGTTTTGTTATTTTTTAACAAATGTAATCAACGCCTACGTTACACCTTATGAAAATTATAATTTTGAAAAAATCTAGCGCATGCGCGCTTTATACATCTTTCGCTGGTTAAATAAATGCGATGTTGCCATTTTGTTTTTAGTGTACATTTTTTTATACATTTTTCATTATTAATTCCTTATTATCTCAGAAACTGTGTTGTAACTATGTCTTAAAATATGTATTGGTTAGTGTTTAATGTTGGTTTAGTTTTTTATAAAAATGGTAAGAAGGGTTTCTTAATTATAATTAAATATGTATGTAAATTTTCCGATTCGAGCTCATTGGAATTCCGTAATAAAATATCAATGTTAGGTGTCACCTTAGGTTCTGACCTCTCTTGGAATGACCATATTATTTCAGTAGCAAAAGCTGCAGCATGTAAGATTGGCTTTCTTTTCCGAACCAAACGATTTTTCACCCCCACTCAACTCCTTATATTATATAAGGCTCAAATTCGCCCTTGTCTTGAATATTGCTCGCATTTGTGGAGAGGAGCCTCCAACTATTCTCTTAATACCTTAGATGCAATTCAGAGGCGAGCTATCAGACTGATAGGCGATCCTACATTAACTGACACACTAGCCCATCGTAGATCTGTCTCCGCCCTTTCCCTTTTTTATAGATATTACCATGGCATTTGTTCTGACGAAATAAAATCGATAATCCCACTAAAGGCTTCATTTGCGCGAAATACACGATTTTCTAAAATTCAACACCCCTACGCGCTTAAACTAGATACTAATCGAACAAACGCATTCGCCATTTATCCCTATGACATCTAGAGACTGGAACTCTCTTCCCCCGACCGTCTTTCCAGCTACTTATAAGCTTCAATCTTTCAAGACCAGCATCCACAGATACCTTCGACTGCTACCCAATCCCTAAATCTCCCCTTATCTTCACGTTACAAGGGTCCACCACCGACTTCAGAGGTTGTACCTTCTTGGTGCAACTTCTTCTTGTATCAATGTCATTATAAAAAAAAATCCCGTATAGTGCAATGTTAAAGAGCCTGAAAAACTCGATTTTTGAAATTTAATTTCCCCGGAACTGTATTGTTCATAAATTTCGTTTTGCCACGAATCGATGCAGAAGTATTTAAATAATAATCTGTCTAAAAATCCTAAGAAAACGCATTTAGCGGAACAACTACCTTAAAGCCGACACTCGTTTATCGCGATTAAATATATTGGCGAAAAAGGTGAAAAAGATAAGATTTCATTTATAATATTAATAATAATATTAATAATAATAATCTGGAAATGGATAATAAAAAGGTGACGTTCTCGGATTGAAAAAAAGGTGATTTTTTTATATTATTTTTCGAAAGGGTGAGGGAGGGGACCGAGGCGTCGGGAAGGAAGGCCGCGTTTTGGAAGGAAGGTCGGCCAGTCACCCAGGAAGAGAGCGGCCTGCGGGGGGATCGAACCCGGACATGGCCAGCCAGGAACATTCACCCCGCCACCCGGGGGGCCAGGCGCAGGAACAAACCTGCTCCCGCCTTTCTTCTTCCAGACTCCCTTAAGACAACAAATCGGCCAGCTAAATCAACACCCACGCCTTTCTTCCTTCATTCCCTCCCCCGGGGAATCCCCCCGTCTTTTACAGCATTTCTTTCCAACCATCCAATCCATCCCCCCTTGCCATTCTAATTTTAATCCTTCACGTTAAAAAAAAATGAACAAATATTATTGTGAGTGAGGAATTTGATTTGTCCAGCCAGCTTGGATGAGGAAGCCCGAAGATAATGGAAGAAGGAGGATTTATAAAAAGAATTCGACATCTGTGTGTCGGAGATGAAGCGGGAAAGAGAGAGAGCCAATGAATGAATTCGGTTTAGAAGCGACTGACCTTCAGAAATTTATCCGGACTCGAATATTTTATTATCCCAAAGTTATTCAAATTTTAAAGATTTTGATTAGTTTAAAAATAAATAAATAAAGCGAAACATTTTTCAATACGCTCTTTATAAATAATTTAATAAATTTAAGGGAGTTCGGGATAGCTTATCTATCTGGTTGATCTTCGAAAAAATCTTTTGTATTTCTGCAGAGTGACAACTCCATACTAAATTCTATACTACTAAAGCGCGTTTGTGCCTGCCTCTGTACCTATGTATGTACCTATGTCCATCCCCCAACAAAAACAGTCGTCATGGTTACCAATTTAAATGAAATTATCTATATATAAAATTAAGGTTTTGTCTGTACATTGGGGTGGGGGTGCTGTGTAGGTTTCAGGGGGGGGGGTGAGGTTAGGGAGGTGGGGGTCCAGGGGTCGTCATGGTTACCAATTTAAATGAAATTATCTATATATATATATAAAATTAAGGTTTTGTCTGTACATTGAGGAGATGGGGTGGGTGAGGGTGCTGAGTGGGTTTCGGGGTGGGGGTTCAGTGGGTGAGCCCCTCAGCTAGCAAGAGGGCCGCCGAAGGCGGGCCTTGCAGCTAGTATTTTAATAAAAAAATTGTTAATAATGAGGTTAATTTCGAATAAAAATCTTTATTTTAATAATATTAATAAAAAGAATATTGAGATACATTTTTTCTCATTATAAAAACATTTATTTAACACAAAAACGATTTCAAGAAATAGAGTTGGAATTCTACACTAGTGCTTTTGTTATTTTCTAATAACTTTTTATTTTTTCATTTATGAATAACTAACTAACTAGACTGTCAAATCTATTGAAAAATGTATCATTCGATTCATAAAAGTTGAATTATTGATATGAATAAATTTGTTAAAAATGGTATAATTTGTATAAATGTTATAGCCCTTTTAAAAGCTCGGTCCATTTACTTCCATGTTAAAAGGACAATTTTCAATAATTTATTTCTCGGTAATGGGACAGACGATCAACTTCAAATTTTGGGAATAAATATTTAATACATCAATGATTTGATGGTAAAAATTTGAGAATTTTCTTATAAAAATGATAAACAGTCACGAACCCCCTTAAATATATAATAAAGGTACACTATTTAAAATCAAAAAATATTTTTTCATTTAATTAACTTGATATAAATAAAATTTCTTAATTAATTTAAAAATATAATAAGCTATCAATAAGTAAATTAATAGTTCAAGAATAAATAAATAAATAAAACAGAAATCGTTTTCAATAGGCTTTCCTGCCTAAGCCACTCTAGGAATAAATTTAATATATTTTAATATACCTAATATACACACTATTAAATAAATTTATTTTTTGATTTAATTAACTTGAAATAAATAAAATTTCTTAATTGATTTAAAAATATAATAAGCTATTAGTGAATTTTTAAATAAATAAATTGATAGCTCAAAAACAAATAAATAAATAAAGCTTACAACTTTTTTAATACACGGTCTCCTGTCGGAGCCACTTTAGAAATAAATTCCAGACTGAGAAAGGAATTTGAGCTCTTTTGGTTAAGGCAGCTACAACCATTATAAACCGATATATTTTTCGATTCAATTAACTTGAGATTACTAATAAAAAAAATTTAAATTATTTTAAAATATAATAATAATTTATTAAATTATAATAAACTATTAGTGAGTTTTAAAATAAGTTACTTGATTAATTTCGACTCACATGTATTTTATCTCAAAGTTGAGCAGCAAATTAAAAAAAAATATTAGTTTAAAAATTAATAAATAAATAAATTGAAGTGTGTTTGAAGTTGGTGTGGTGTTTCACAGTAAGGAAAATTAATAAAAATTGATTGAGTTAAAACATACCTATATAGTTAAATATCTCGATATATTTAACTACTCGTATATGTTGCTAAATATGACTCGAGTAGTTTATCCCAAAGTCATCCAATTTTTAAAAAATTTTTATTAGTTCAAAATAAATAAATAAACAAATAACGTTGAAAACTTTTTCAATACACTCTGCCAATGGCCACCCTAGTAATAATAAACACGATTAAACATTGCATTTTTTAATTCAAATTTACTTGCGATAAATGAATGGAGCTGGAGAATAATGGAATTGGAATAATTATCGGAAAAGAGATTTTTTTATTTAATTAGTTTTTCCTCTTATTAAAAACAAGGACTAAAAAGATGATCAAGGACACTCGATGGTGGAGAAGTAATCTCCGAAGTCTAAGCTCAAATACAATGTATACATTAATTCATGTAAAATAATTGGTTCAATAAAATTAAAAAAAAAACTTGCAATAAATAAGATTTCTTAATTATTTTTTTTATTAATTTTATTAAACCAATTATTTTACATGAATTAATGTATACATTGTATTTTAGCTTCTACTCCGAGATTACTTCTCCACCATCGAGTGTCCTTGATCATCTTTTTAGTCCTTGTTTTTAATAAGAGGAAAAACTAATTAAATAAAAAACCTCTTTTCCGATAATTGTCTTTTTCCGTCATCAATCCAGATTTCTTAATTAAGTTCAAAAAATAATAATTAATTAAATTATAATAAAGTATTAGTGAGGTTTAAAATAAATAAATTGATTGTATTAAACACAACACAAACAATCTCACAAATAAATTATAATTATGTATATATATAATAGGGTGGTCTAGCATGTAGCGAACTTGCTTCATCATCGTGATGACTGAAAACTCAAGTTCAACCCTCGTCACTTCAAAAATTTGACCACTAATAATCCGGCTTCTGTACTAATGATACTAACACTTAATCCTAGAGAGGATCTAGCTAAATAGATAGAAAATTATTATTATTATTATTAACATCCCATTTGTAATTTCTTGATGGAAAAATATTTCTTTATACTCTCCTATAGTTTATTATATAGGAACATAAAAGAAATGAGATACAGAGATAATAGGTACAATACAAATGTCAGAACAAGTGAGTGCCTTATTTACAAACAAAGCGCCCTTATGCTTTACATATATTATATAGGTATATAAATGCAGGTGTTGCTCTGAAGGTGGGTCTTTTTTCTAAACAGCTTAGCTGATTCATTGAATAGAGACATTTTGCAATTTTTTGATTTCTTCACTATCTAGAATCTGTAAAAACTTTTTAAATAAAAAACATTCTTTTATTTCATTATTATGCTAAATCATCTTCTTTGCTTGGCTCTACAAACTCCATTGGGCGAAATCATTTCGGTTCCAAGACAATGCGCAGCTTTAGCTACTAAAAAGTTTTTTACAGAGTGGGGTTCTTAGCCTCATGTCTAACCCCTTTTAGTCGCCTTTTACGACAAGCAGTGGATACCTACTATGGACCTATTCTATCTTCGTTCTACAGGGTGGATTAAACAAATAAATAAATGACTTTCAACTTTAGTGTTTTTCAAATTTGCTATGTAGATTATCAATAAAATATATACTTTTATAATAGTATATTATTGATAGAGATTTTCTTTAGGAGATGGACTGGTATAAATATGTAATTGGATGTTGATGAAAGCAGTCCACGGTGGTTGTAAAAATAAGACTATAGAGGTTTTATTATTTTACATTTATTTGTTAAAACCGACGTTTCGGAGATTTATTCTCTCCTTCTTCAGGGTAACAAAAGTCAATGAAAGTAGTTCAAAAAATAGTTACTTTCTGTCAAAGGAGACAGAAAGTAACTATTTTTTGAACTACTTTCATTGACTTTTTGTTACCCTGAAGAAGGAGAGAATAAATCTCCGAAACGTCGGTTTTAACAAATAAATGTAAAATAATAAAACCTCTATAGTCTTATTTTTTACAACCACCGTGGACTGCTTTCATCAACATCCAATTAAATAGTATATTATATTTAAATTTATTTCTAAGGGTGGCCTTGATAATAGAGTGTAGGTATTCAAAAAATTTTGAGCTTTATTTATTTATTTATTTTTGAGCTATCAATTTATTTATTTCAAAATTCACTAATTGATAGCTTATTATATTTTTAAATTAATTAAAAATTTTTATTTATTTCAAGTTAATTAAATCAAAAAATGTTTTTTTTATTTTTAATTGTGTATTATATTTCAGGTAATAATTGTTTTTATTTGTGATTGACATGGTCTAATGAACTATGTATGTATTACTTACGAAGAGGTGGGCTTCGCACGAGACGAGACGAGACGAAATTTGAGAAAATATCGTCTCGGTCTCGTGAATTGTCAAAAGACAGTATCGTCTCGGTCTTGGTCTCGGTCTCGGCCTCGGTCTCGTCTCGTCAGGGCTAGTCTCGTTTGGTCTCTTTTGGTCTCTTTTGGTCTCGTTTGATCTCTTTTGGTCTCGCCAAGTATCGTTACATTCTTATTTTTTATAGTATAGTAAAAATAACTTAAATTAAATTTTTCCCTTACGAAGAAATATTTCACACGATATTTGTTATTGAACTAAAGATAAGAGTAAATAAATATTATATGTAATATTCATTTTCTATGAGTTAAGGATTCTTGGTCATTTGTTTCACATTAAAATTAAAAAAATTAAAAGATGTAAAAAAATTTCATATATATATATATATTTCGAGCTGTAAGCTCATCTTCAGGAAAGTACAGAATTATAACGCTTATTAGTTATAATTCTGTACTTTCCTGAAGATGAGCTTACAGCTCGAAATATATATATTGAAAATTTTTTTACATCTTTTAATTTTTTTAATTTTAATGTGAAACTAGTGACCAAGAATCCTTAACTCGTAGTAAATAAATATTACATATAATATTTATTTACTCTTATATTTATTAAAGATGTTTCACCTTGCACCAATACCACAATTTCCACTAATTATTATTGAACTATTTAAAAAGTAAGGTAAAACGATATTTATTTAAATTATATTAGGTTAGAGTTGGTGGTTTTAACCAACAGTTGCGCATTTGGTTAGCGCAGCCTCGGCTAAAGAGGAAGACGCAGGTTCGAATCCTGCCGGACGCTAAATTTCAATTTTCCTTTTCAAAACAAAAAAAATAATAATGAAATGATTTATTGAACTGCAAAAATTCGCAGCCTGAATCATGAAAATTATTCAAATTTATGGGGTTCAATTAATTTAATTAATTACAAAAAAAAATATGGAACTAAGTTCGATAAAAATAAAATGTTTATTTTATTTAACCACACAAAAAATACCTTAAAAAAGTACCTTAAAAATTGCCCGAAGAAGTCGAAAAATAAACGATGAAATTTTGCAACTTATAAAAATTTAACATCCAATTATTTCAATATAGTGTAAAAAAAACTGTTCATTTTCATATATATAATTAAAAACAAAAAATAAACATTTTAACATGAAATTTAAATAAAATTAGCGCCCATGCTTATATTTTGAGTTGTGTAGGTAATTATATAAATATTTTGAGTACATATCTAGGTATTGAAGAGAAAATTATTTTTAATTTTTCGAAATAAAAACAGGTTTGTGAGCATTTTTTTTGTGTGTATGAGTCCCCGTTCAATTTTCTTATTTGCTATTTATTTATTAATAATTCAATAAAGATTTTTCAATATAGATAGATATACTTACTTAAGTATAGAATAAATATTATTTAATATAAATTACATTTTTATCTATCGTTGAAATATTGTATTGCCATCGCAAATAAATAAGTATGTAAAATTTCAAGAAAATCGGTTCAGTGGATGTGGGTCAAAATTTGATTATAATATTCTACCCAGGGCAACAAACAAACACTAATTAAGTTAAATAAAAGCATGTAGAAAAAAAAGAATAGATTTTATTGAATGAATATGCCACGTGTTTGTGTGGAAACACAAAACAAATATAGGTATGCCACGTGGTATTAATTAATAAACCCTAATCCCTTTGAGAGAGATTTGTCACTTGGCGTTTTGAATTGCATTTTAATTTAGATATCATATCTCAATCTGAATATATCGTATATTCTCTCTCTCTCTCTCTGATTAGGATCGGCTCGTTTGTTTTTCATTTTTACGATCCCAACCGCCCGCGATTTTCAATACATAACAAAGGTCAAACCTATTTATTTGATATTCTTTTGATTCACAAACACAAACTAATGCTAATTTTATAATTAGTGATCATTGCCCTCGATTAAATAAATAAATCGTACGTAATTTCAATTTTTTTTTTTTTTTAATCTTTCTTTTATTCATGAAATCAATATATTTATATCTAATGAGGAAAATCTTGGTAAGAGTGACATCTCTTAGAGATAAATAGAATCAATAATTACGTATAAAATCTCGCGAATTCGCCTCTCCAGACATCTATGGCACAAAGTAGGAAATATAATGTTTTTAATTATTATCAACTACTTATTTTGTTTTGATTCAACCATATGATTTCTCAAGTATAAGCATTGAGCATCTACTCCGTTTTTAGGTTAACTGAGTTTGCTGCGTCATTATAATATAGTCTGGGAGTACAGTCCAGTCAGAAATCTAGGCAGTAATGAGCTCAGCGCCACCTATGACCGATTGAGCAAAATATAATTAAGGTTTTAGTTTTTTTAATTAAAATTTATTAAATTGAGTTCTAATTGAGCTTAAAACAAGCAGTAAACTGAAAGTCAAAGAGGAATGTTTTTATTATTATAAGGAAATATTATATTTTCATTTCAAATATTGGTATTTCATATTTATTGGGAAATTGAGAATTCTGATACGCTATCTGGTGGTCTAAATTGAAACTAGCCACAGTAGGGAAAACAATTAAGCCACGCCCCTACCAAGCTTCCCAATAGCGTGTTAAGAATAGACCAAAATAGCCTTTCTCAGGATCAAAAATCCAAAAACACCATAAGTATTAGGGTATAAAACTTTAATAGGATCCATTGTCAGGATTACGAATAACAATTTTTTTTGAGCAGTCTAATCACCATTAAAATGTGTATTTCACCTTCGCAAACCCACGCATAAATAATCATCTATATATTTTTTATTTTTATCTTGCCTTCGTTTAGTCATAAATATTTGATCTTCAATAATAATTGAACCATAAAGGTTAAGCGGAATGTTTTGCAATTTCTATGCAATGGAATAAAGTACGAATAATTCGCGATATATATATATACATATATATATAACGTATTTATAAATGATGCCAGGCATTATTTTATAGCCATGATTTCAGTCTATGTCTCTCTCTCGTCATGAGCAGAATTAACGAGAAGGATTTTTGTGTGTGGCCAATTGTGTATAGGCAGGTCATTGCTCTTGGGTGGGGGGATAAGGGGAGGGTGAAGCCAGCGGAGGGGAGGGGACCGGAATGCGCAGTTCGGCATGAGAAAGTTCCAAAAAAGTATACAATTTCAAATCAGTGAATTGCTTTTTTTTCTAGCCTCTAGTAGATTTTTTTTATTTTAATTTCTGGGGAAAAACTATCATATTATAGTAGAGTAATAAAAAAGAAAATCACTTAATCAATATTAATTATTTAATTACGAGCTGAGAAGCCCGTCTTCGGCAGGCATCTTGCTGGCCGGAGGGCTATACCCCCTGGATTCCGTGTAGTCTGTTTTAAAATAAAAATTTAAATTACCTATCTTATATATTTAATAAATTTTATTTGTCATGAACTATTAGGGCCGGTTCTATGTCGCAAAGTAAATGCTTTTTGCCACTAACACAGGGTAGATGGTAAATGGAGGGACTGGGATGGCCAATCAGATGACAGGCACTGAAAGTTCCTGTCATCTGATTGGCCATCCTAATCCCTCCATTTACCATCTACCCTGTGTTAGTGGTAAAAAGCATTTACTTTGCGACATGCAACCTGCCCTTAGTGAGTTTTAAAAGTTTTTATTTTTTAGAGAGTAACAGAGTTGTTGAATCATAAAGAAAAACTAAGAAGTTGTACTCTGTTTAATGTAAATATGTTTAATTAAGCTTGTCTGCTAAGTAAGAACAAGCATTTTCAATATCTACGCGATACTGACCCCATGAAAAATAATATTTATAATTAAAAAAGACTGATGATAAAGGCCAAGCCTTCGAAATTATAGTCTCAAACAAATAAATATATTATATTGTGTGTATATTTATTTGCATCAAGCAGCGGGCAACCTATTTGTTTCTCTTTTTATGGTTTAAGATAATAATTTAAATTTGCTAATTTTAATACATTTTATCTGTCATGAATTAGTGGGTCGACGTCGTCGGACAAGCCTATTATAATAAGTATAGATAGATAGATATAGATTATTTTTACTTTACCATACAGGGTATGGCCAAGTAGTGTAATCGTGCATGAAAAAAGTGTTTTTTCCTTCTTTTTTTCGAAATATCTCAAAAAACGGCTGAAACTATTTTGATTAAAAAAATTAAGCGAAACCATGGCATCTTGGTCTACAAAAAAGCCCTAATAAGTGAACATCGAAAAAATTATATTTTTGTGAACGAGCTAGCTCAAAAACTAGTGTGAATATGGAAATCAAATTTCACACGTAGTTTTGGTCCACTGACATTAAGAGCTGATTAGATTTTGGTGCATATCGACCCAAAATTAAGGGGTGGAGGGGGGGGGGGTTAAAAATTAAAAATCTAGGCCATTTGAGCAAACTCAACCAAATTTTGTATACATAATCAATGAACCCCCAGAAGTCTAAAAATGCAAAAACTAACCGCCCAAAATTGGGGGGGGGGGGTGTAGGGTCAAAAAATAAGAATCTTGGCCATTTACCAAACTCAACCAAATTTTGTATACATAATCAGTGGGACACCAGAAGTATAAACATGCAAAAACTAACCCCCCCTACATGATTATAAATAATTTTAAGGGCCAGGCTGTATGGTAAATTCAAGTGGATGGCCACATCAGAACACGTCAGCTTATTTATCATAATGAAGGTGTATAGGTACACTCATAAGACTGCGGTTTAATGCAATCAAGCTCTTTATTTTTAGATGAACTTTCCTCGGGACTTCTTTCAAGCAGGAGAACAGAAATCCTATAATCTTGCGTAGGTATATTAGAAATTTCCTAATTGTAATTTTTTGTATCATCTTCAAAGTGTTTCAAGTCCGGTTTGACGCAATCATCCGTTTTGATTTTTTGACACTCTTCCCTCGAGTTGACTTCTTTCTCGAGATAAAAAAGGATTCTAGAGAGAAGTCGCATAATCTTGCGTATTCTAGGAATTTTCAATAATCATAATTCTGGGTGCTCATACTTGAGCACGATCCCAGAATATCTCGATCAAAACGTCGTAGTTTTATTGTAATTATTATTCATTCGTGTTCAATAAATAATTATAGGGACCCTATTAGCACAATGTTTCACACTATATAGTGCTACTAGGGGACCGTACGTTAAACATAGAGGCAACACTACTGCCGAAGGTAGCGCTCTCTTGTGGTTATTTATTCAAATAATTTGGGAAGAATTGGGGTAAATATTCTATTATAGTATAGATCATAGATAAAAAGTCCACGGAGCCTAGGGGGCCGTGAGCGAGTCTCTTTGTCTTGGACGTTTAGTAAATCATCCCCCAAAGTTTACATTTTCGTCGTCAGTTGGCGCTAAAGTCTTGACGCACTGTCCCTACAATTAATTATGTGTGATTTTAATAAAATATCAACTCTTAATAAAATTAAACACAAAAATAAAAGCTTCAACAGCTTCATAATTTGTATCTATTTTTTGGATTTCCCCAACGAATTAATCAAATACCCATCAAAATTTATGATAAATCGATGATCGGATAACGAACAATTCGGATAAAGAAAATGTTCTTTAAACGTGGATTATATTCGTTATAACCGATTACACATTGTATAGTGGATTCTCGTGAGGATTAAACTCCCGCATTTCTTTTCCATCAAATACTTTGCTTGAATTTAAGTATAATTGGGTTGTATAACCAAGAATACTATAAAAGCACATTTTCTTATATAATATTGACAAAAGCTGAAATGTTGATGTTTTTCCTCCTCAAATCTTCTGCTAAATCTGAAATCGAATATGAATAGAATACAAATATAGTATATATAAATATATTTTTTCGTTGTCTGTTATCATGGAGATAGATAAGGAAAAGATGGCAGGCAGGGCCGGTGGCCGTGACCAAGTTTCGTCCTCTTCTACATAATAATAAATTGATGAGGCTAAAAAGTGTTGCTCTCTTTCCAAAGCAAACAAACTCTTTGACATACGCCCAGATAAATTGCTAAAACAACCCAGTGAAATTGAGTTGTTGTTTTTTCAAAACCCTCAGACGTTTGACGCTCTCGAATTTTGCAACCAATCCGATGAAATCCCAAAAATAGTTTTCCATTTTTTTAAAATAGCGATTTATTGAAAGAGATTCCATAAAAAAAAAGAAGAGTTAATAAAAGATGAAATTTTATTTTAAATCACACATCATAATTATTCAGCTGCGAAGCCCGTCTTCGGCGGGAATGTTGCTAGCCAGAGGACTACGCCGGCCTACTCCTTTTGTGTCAAAAATAATTGGTCATCTTAGTAAAACAATAAATCCACATATTACTTAAATAAAAAAATAAAATAACGAAAAAAATACAAAGTAAATTTAAACGTATAAATAGTAAAATAATAGTAAATAGAAAATAAAAAACAAATAAAAAATTATCAATAAGTTTCTCGAAAACGGGTCTAAAAATTACGATGAAAATCACAGGTTCGGTTTTTTTTTGGGGGGGGGGGGGGGGGGCCGAGAGAAATCGATCTGTTAGGGTCTCATTTTGGGGTAAATTTAATTTGATAGGTAATTTTTTCTTGGTGGTCAAAGCTGAACAAGCTTATGGGGTCTTTTTATAGCCATTTTTTGACATATAAATAAAAATAAAAATATTAAGGTTTAAATAATCGAATAAAAGTTTAATATTCTTTGATGCATATGGCATTTGTGACAGCGACCCGATTGCGTTAGTTTCAATTTCTACCACATGGCGGTAACACCGTACTTACCATGTACCAATAGTATCTAGAACTAGAACTATTCAAAATGAAAGAAATTCAATATGATTTTCTGTCAGTAAAATATCAATTTTTCCTGTTATTCTTTAAAAAAAAATCAACTGAATAATCTATGTCAATTTTAAAATACAATATTATATATACGTATGGATAAATTATTATTTGAGAAATAAATAATTTTTAGAACACCAATAATTTAGCTTTGTTCTTTTGCCAAAGTCAATCGATTTGATTATTTATGACTTTGTAGATACATATATATAAAATAGTTGTTGTACATTTGTTGTATTGTTTAGCTTTAGATTGTATGCTTGCAAATAGAATGTCATAATTTGGTTCAGTTGGAAATGTTGTGGTAACCTTGGTCTGTTTTTGCTATCGTCGCGTGCCTTTAAGCATTCAGAATGTAATTTTTTATTTTAAAATGCCGGAAATAAGATGAAGAACAACAAATTGAGCAGCTGTTCGGATATATAAGTATATATATATATATATATATAAATCAAACAAATAAAAGAAACAGACCGGGCTTTAATCTTCGTCTTGTTAACAAAGACACTCTAGATCGAATATCTATCTATATTATATATCTATCTTTACTTATTTTAATCGGCCTGCACGACGACGCCGACGTGATTTTAAAACCCACTAATAGTTCATGAAAAATAAAATTTATTAAAATTAGGAAATTTAAATTATAATTTTAAAATGCACTGTGGGGTCCAGAGGGAAAAATAACTGTGTAATAAACTATCAGTGAGTTTTAAAATAAATAAATGAATAAATTTAATCAGGGACCGTCCATAAATTACGTCACACGAACTTCAAGATTTTTAGACACCTCCCTCCCCTGTGTCACATTTTCATTGAGCTGCCTCGTGTATTGTGACGTCACACTATCACCTTTATGCCCTATAATTTAATAATTGTAGAAATATATTTGAAAATTTAAAAAAAATTTAATTTGACTTTTGAGACATCACCATTTTTAAGATCCCCGGGCTCCCTTGTTACATTTTATTACTAACCTGAGAAACCCCCTCCCCCCTTACTGTGTGACTTAATTTATGGATGGCCCCTCATTTAGAATTGAAAAATTTCTATTTGTTTATGCTTTTATCAACACGGCTTAAAATTTCAATAAAATCATTCAAAAAAGAAGATATTTTCGATAGGCGTAGACTAGCAGGCTGACCAACAAGATGCCCGCCGAAGGTAGGCTCCGCAATTGGTAAAATGTAATAGTCTATGGAATTTTGTAAAAACGGTCGGTAAAATTGGCTTAAAATATGTTAAAAAGCAATATATATATATATATATATATATATATATATATATATATATATATATATATATATATAAAGCAGAAGACAACCTCATTGATTTATCTTTATGAGTCAACAACTCTCAGCAAGACAAATATTGTTCACATAGAATAGGATTAGTTTGAACATAGAAAATAGACAAATAATGTAAATATTTAAAAGCGAATATTTATTTGTTTTAACTATATATAAATAGCAAAATTAATTAATTTTGAAAATTCCCTATATACAAATCGACAAACCTTTCTCATAAATATAAAAAAATCTCGATTTCTGAAATATTTACATCCTCTCTTTCTCTCTCTGATCTCTTTTTTGCTTCACTAGCATTGTTTGAGTAAAAATCACTTTGAAAAAGGATTTATTTATTTAAATAAAAAAGGTGGAAGAATTTCATTAACATGTGATTTAGCTCATTATTTTTATAAAATTGCAAATGTTGGAATTTAAATACTTTTCTCTCTGTTTGACCTACAAAAACAGAATAATAATTCTAGTTGCTATAGTTTTATTTCTATTAAATAACGCTTGGGTCTTTTATTTCATGACACTATTTTCTTTACCAAGCAAGTGCATTAGGACACTTCGCCACAGGCGCTAAGTGCCTGGCAAGATATCGCCCTAATAACCTCCCTTCCTAGTTTTTAACCCTCGCTTGATAAACATCCTATCCTTAAAGAGAAAACCTTAATTTTATATATATAGAGATATAACACTAGCTGACGATCGGGTCTTCGGCTCGGCGTCACCTAGCCCCTGGCAGGGAGCGTGTCTTTCTGGGCTTTTTAAAAAATTCAAAGATTCAAGCAGTACCAATGCCATCTATTGGCAAATGATTCAAGCTTGACGCACGTAACAGTCTATTTTATTAATATAGATTCTCTGTATTTATGAGCTGGACATTTTTAAACAAAATTTAATTATTATTTGCTTTGGAAATTTAAACTTTTTGGTATCAACACTGCCTCACCTGTCCGCCTCCCTGGTGTAATGGTCAGCATGTCTGACTGGCAACCCGGAGGCCTCGGGT
Source organism: Forficula auricularia (assembly GCA_024734495.1). Taxonomy (NCBI): domain Eukaryota; kingdom Metazoa; phylum Arthropoda; class Insecta; order Dermaptera; family Forficulidae; genus Forficula; species Forficula auricularia. The sequence goes on along the minus strand of JALMQS010000843.1, from coordinate 48,700 downwards.
TCGATTCCCCGCTATACCCATAATTTTTTTCTGTAAGTATAGGGTCTGGTAATAAAAATTAAGTGGGAGATAAATTTAACCTAATTTATCGCGCGGAGAATTTACCACTGCTCGAAGCCCTTAAAAAATTTAGTAAATTGGATTGTATCTAACTTTCTGAGATTTGGCTCGTGATCCCGGGTTCTTTCCTTCTACTCTGTTCTTTTCTTTTCACGATGGAGGGGCCATCCCATACAGGCCTTTAGGGATGCACCTTCTGGTGTATCTCCTTCTCACATCAATATCATTAAAAAAAAATCAGAATGAAATTTTTACAACCTATCGTTTTTCAACTATCATAGATAGATAATTATTATCGAAAATGATTTTTTCAAATTAAGGGAAGTTGAAGCTTTAGAGGTTAATTCTTTTATTATATTTCCTTTTCTTTTCAATGACTTTACTGTAATTGTTTCCTTTTGAGGTGATAACAACATAGAAACAAATACTCGAGATATGATTTATAAGTATGTATGCATGAGGAAGTGTTTAAATATATAGTAAAATTGTTCGTGACTTCATTGGAGAGAATTTTCTAAAGTTAGCAATTATCTAAACAGATATAACCATTATTATTATTATTACTAAGTTAACACTTGAAAGAAAATGCCGCGGTTTCGCATTAGGAAAAATAAAAGGCCACCACCAATCCATTCATCTCTCTTTAAAATCGGTTTAATTTGTTGAAAAAAAAAATGATCAATGCCAAATGTAAACGAAAACGATTAATTAAATAAATAATTAAATTAAAGGAAAAACCATTTAACTATTATTATTAAAATGAAGGTCAATCAATTCTGGCAATGAGAGAGAGAGTGAGTGAATCATTATAAAACAAACGTGAAAGTATTTCTGGGTAATTTATTAAAACACCTTAAAAAATTGTAAAGTTTTAATTTTTTACGGTTTTTGATGGTGATCTGAAACTTAATGTTTGTGTTAATACAAAATGGAAATGTCTCTGTTTCAACTTTCGAATTAAAATCTTTCACTTGGCAAATCACTAATGTTTGAGAATATTGAGAGTATTGAGTCTGGAAAAAGATTTTACTTTACTGATTTAATGATTAATTTCAATTATTGGCCAACCTGGAATTTTACAAAATGACAGTTTGCGGCTTTTTTGCTAAATTTTGGCCATTTTAGGGTGTTTTTACATCAATCTTAGAGAGGAAAAAAATTCAAGTGTTGACGACCCTGGCCTCTAATCAGAAAAAATTAACTTTAAAAAATTTCATCATCTATTGATTAAATTTTGAAATTAATTTTTTCTGATTGGAGTCCAGGGTCGTCAACACTTGATTCCCCCCCCCCCCCCTTAAGAATGATATTAAAACTTCCTAAAATGGCCAAAATTTAACAAAAAAACAAACCCCTAAACTGATATTATTGTTAAATTCCAGGGTAGCCAACACTTATTTTTTTGTGATGTCAGCTGGCACAACACCCTAAAATGGCCAAAATTAAACAAAAAAAACCCCTAAACTGACATTTTGTAAATGTGGGGTATTTCGAAAATGTAGTTTTTTTTTCTTTAAAATATAGATAAATAAATTAATCTAATTCGAATAAAAATGAACTATAAGCTGATCAGCTATTATAGATGCTATAGAGTCAAATACATCACCACATATCAGGTCTTCAAAATAAAATGGCAAAAATTTTAAATTTGTACTTTAATTTTTTTTCACTCTTTAAAAAAATAAGTCCTAAAAAAACCCCCTAAACATCCCCCCCCTAATAAAACCCCTGTGCAATTTTTGTACCACTAAATTTGGGAGAGAACTCCTAAGTTGGCGACCCTGTTAGAAACTCTGATTAGTACTAATTTTATTTTTTGTTGCAGGAACGCCACCTCCGCTTCATCCCAAATATGCAGCTTATCCTAAACCGCCACCAGTGACTATAATCCGAAAAATTGGCAAATTTGAAGAATGTGAACGGCATTTAAACCAAATGCTACTACGAGGAGAGCAAGTGGCGTTTATTCAAATTCTTCCCAGCTGGGATGATGAGTCTACATAAAAGACAAACCACCAATTTAACCAAAAAGTGTTCTTATCGTACGACTCTATGTTTTTAAATTATAGGTTATTAATGAATGCTCATTCAATCTATTGATTTTACATTTGTAAATTTTTTATGAATTTGTTTTTATTACTATATATAATATATATTATATTATATTATACAATGATCTAATTAATTATTTTTTTTTTCTAATAAAATTGATATTTATTTTTTGATTTTTATCCCTTTTTACTTTTTAACCTTATTTCAAAAATCTTCCACTTGTATTCTAAATATATCATCTGCATCTCTTTATGAATTGCAATAGAAAAAAAATTATTTCCATGCTGAAAAAAGAAAACCCTACCGTAAAATCATTGCGCGTTCACGAGATTCCCTTCTATTATACCTAGTTTGGATCAAAGGATGATCGATGAATTTTACGAGCCTGTGAATGTTTTAAACTAGAAAGCTAAACATTTGCACAAAGGGGCAGCTAATCAAAATATTCAAAAACTTTTTCAAAATTTAATATTTACTCTCTGTGCGCATTAGGGAATTTGGCATATCTTTAGCTTATAAACGTAAAATAAAAAGCTGAAAATTGGCATTAATATGTAGCTTACTAAACCAAACATCTATGTCAAATTTCAGAACATTTGCGCTACATTATAACCTTTCCATATACAAATTTGAATGTTTTTATTATAGGGCAATTTTTAAACGGAAGCTCTTTTCATAAAATCTAATCAGTTCTTCGTTTCGGAAATACAAACATTTTGGCCATAGAGTAAATAGAGTGGAAGGCTAGTGTATATCGAAAAGCGTACTCTAGCGACTGCAGGGCGGAAATTCTTAATCTTAAGAGCTATCCAAAGATCATACAACATTCAAAGTCTTTTTGTCATAGATACAAAGATACATACCCTTTGTGTTTAACCTTCATTTAGAAAACATTCTTACCTACAACTTTATACGTTAAATTGAAATACTATTAAAGATGCGTAAAGTGACGTCACCAAAATTTGACCCGAAGAGAGCGTTTCCCGATATTTTATTGACCATTAGTGAGGCCCTGGTCTTGCCAGAGAGCTCTGTAACTCGTAATACATTGGCTCCTCATAGAGCCTTCCACTCTATATTACTTAATGATTTTGGCATTAGAACAAACTTTCTATGATTTTTTTAATTTTGAGTTATCGTAGATATAGCAATCCAGATTGGATATGAAAAATTATGCTTGAAATTTATTTTTCTTCACTTTTCAGGCAAAATAAATAAATAAATTGAAAACATTCGAGTGTAATCAATAGTTTGGCTTGACCGGTAGGCTTTCTTCTGCTGAGCATACCTGTTAATATTGTAAGTTAGTAAGAGTAATTTTAATATTATATATTTAAGTATAAAATAGCGGAATAAATTAGTGAACAACACCTCGCTTGGAATAACTGGTATTTACACTAAAGTAACTATTTAATAGATTACATAACGAAATTGGCAACGTTTTAAGGATGTCGAGATTTTATGTAAGATAACAACTCTCGTTTAGAATTAATCGCATTAATGGAAATTATATGCATTTTGATCTCTATTACAGAATAGGGAAAATAATAATAATAATTTTGAAAAAATGTATCGTTTATTTATTATATTGCTTAAATGAGTATAAATGTGTATTTATATTAATGAATTTTATATTCTTTGATCTTATGGGTTACGTTGATAAGTTCAGACTTAAGCCACGAGTACATAAAAGTGAGGTTAAATGACATTAATTGTATATTTTTAAAAATATTTTTAAATTTATTAAAAAGAAGCGTAAGTGAATTTATAATAAGTTTTAGTACGCATTTTATTATACGTTTTTATGCTAAATGATGATGATGTCAAAACAGATTAAAATATTTTATAATTAAGACGTAGTATGAAATAAATTTTAGTGCATTTTTCGGAATACAGAGCGAGCACTTTTGCAATATAGACAGAGGCTAAACAAAATAGCAACAATTATACTACTTTCACTATGATACATAGATAGCTAATGTGAGAATTCACGTAATTTTTGGAAACGAAAAAAATTCACTTAAAACTTGTGCTTGTTAAACGATTCTCGTAATAATCCTCAACAATAACGGATAAGAAAATCTTAATACAATTTTTCTCTTTTGTTTTCAAGGACTGTTTACTTATAGTTAAATAACAGTAATAATTATTTACTTATTCCGGGATAGATGTTGTTTAATGGATAGTTTATTTACTTATTCGTATTATGTATTAAAGAACTAAGAATTGATTTAACTAATACGTAATCTGGGAATAGTTGATGGAACAGGGACCGGTTAACTCAATGGTAGATCATTGGGGTAAAAATTCGAATTCTGGAGTTTCTTTTTATCTCTTTTAATAGTGCTTTTTGCTTATAGTTGCCTATTAACGTCGACAAAAATTTTCATCGATATATATTAAGTCAAAACCAAGACCCTTTGATCGATACCTATGTACCAAATTTCTGCTGAATTATATAATACGTTCCATGCCATCAGATGTGAAGTGATTATTATAGGTACGATATATTTTTACCAGCTGCGAAGCCCTGCTTCGGCGGGCATCTTGCTGGCAAGTGGGCTATAGATAGATTATTTTTTAAAAATGTCACGTCATGGACCTTTTTGCCTAAATTCCGTATAGATCTCCTTTAAGACTAAATAAAAAACACTATCTGCTTGAAATTGAAAGTAATAATCTAAAATTGAGCGAAATTAAAATGTAAAAATTTCTAGTCCACAATAAATTAAAAGTTTCTACCAGAGGCATTTGGTTGCCTATGAACAGGGGTTTGAAAGAATCAATTGGCACTATTTGCCTAAAAGGGCAAATAAATAAAAAAAATTTACAATAAAAGTTTTTTTTAATGGCCTTCGGCACTGTTGCCAACACCAAAAATCCCCCCCCCCCCCCTAAAAGTGATGCCAAAAACCCTCTAAAAAGGCCAAAATTTAGAAAAAAAACCTAAACTTATATTTTGTAAAATGTAGGGTATTTACAATGTTGCCAGAGCTTGAATTTTTCCCCTAAGAGTGATGTCAAATGTCAAAACCCCTAAAAAGGCCGAAATTAAACAAAAAAAAAACCCTAAACTGACATTTCGTAAAATCTAGGGTATTTCCAAAATGTAGTTGTTTTTTTTTTGTTTAAAATATAGATAAATAAATTAATATAATTAGAATAAAAATGATACAGAAAGTAGCAGATATTCGAAAACTTATTTATTGTAAATAAAAAATTAAATATTTATAGAGTAGGTAAATAAATTTGGAAAAACGCATGGAAAGCCTTTTTCACACCTAAATTTTTTAAAACCCCCTAAACATTTTTTCCCCTAAAAAATCCTCAAATTTGGGGGGAAAGCCTCCGAGTTGGCGACCATGGCCTTCGGGAACTATAGCTAAATTTGGAATTTTTTTTTTAAACGAAGAAATCAAAAAGAAAATTTTAATTATTTTCTCGATAGATACGTAGAAATTATACGATAATTTCTTTATCTTCTTGAATATATAATTAGATAGGAGTGTGTGTAATTTTTTTACTCACTTTGTCTGGTGCAGGTCCAGGAAAATATCCCTATAACAAGCAGAGAAAAAACGCATTAATTAAGTGAATAAATTAGAACGGGATGAATATGAATACTTAACTTATATATATATATATATATATATATATATATTTATGTCTATATGTAGAACAGAATGTTTGTACTTATGCAACAGCTTAAGACAATTATGTCAATTGAATTAAAAGTGTGACGTAACTCAGGTAAATTTCTATCTCTCTATATCTCTGAACATCTTATCGATTGCTAACTTATTCAAAACATCTATATATATTGCGTTCTCACTCACACTGATCGGAAATTTCCTTAACGGCATTAACACAAAGCTCAAGTACCAAATGACAAATAATTGTCTTCTATAACAACATCATTAAATACGAAAAAGGAATAAAGAATAAAAGATTAAATAAAATCTTGTTAGCGACACTATTAGGGTTCCATTTTATTTTTAGCAGAGAACCCTAAAAGAATAAATATTTTTTTCCTTTCTTAAGGCTGCTGCACACGGGGCTTATTTTAATAATTTTTTGTCTACATGCTCCCATTCAAAAGCATCCCAGGATCATTCATAGAACATGTCCTTTCTTTTAAATCAATCAAGCAAGCTAGCCAGAAAGACAGCCACCAGTGACGCCATTTCGAACCCGACAGGCCTCTAAATTGCAAACCAGAGCCCCCATCACAAAAATAGGTAGAGGAAATAGCCTCGTGTACAGCGGGGTTTATTCTCTCTTAAGGATTTTTTAAAAATCATATTTACATTAAAATATATTTGTCTTTATCTTGTCAAAATGTCTTCGGGGCATTTTCGGTATTTTTCGGGCGTTCTCGGCGGTGTACAGTAATATAAACTTTTATAAAAACAGTCTCAAAACGCTTACTAAAAATCCCAAATTTTTCTGGAGATATTCTCTCTTTATTAATGGAAATTTAGAAAAATAGTTGTTTAAAAAAGGAAATACAAAGCAACTTTAAACAAGAGATTTTTTCAAAATAAACAATACTACTATACAGATATAGCGACTAAATTACTTCGAATAAAAATAAAAAATTTTGATATAAATATATTAGAAAAACCCTCCAAATATGACTTTTTGTTAATTGAATATTTGTTGTTTAAAATTGCGATAAATAATTTTTAAAATAAGTTTTTTTTTAATATTTTCAATTATATTTATACAAGATGCGAAGCCCGCCTTCCCTGGACTCCGCAGTTTTAAAATTTCCTATAATATTAATAAATTTTATTAGTCATGAACGATTTATTTATTATTATGGGTATTAAAATTAAAAAAATCACTTAGGCGTCGTCGCGCAATCCGATTAAGTATAGATAGATAGATTTTCTATTTAAAGTAACTATTTTTCCAAAATTCCAACGGGAGAAATTCTCTAAAATTTCGGATTTTTAATAAACATTTTGAGATTGTATTTATAAAAGAATTGTATATATTTAATATGAAAATCAATCAATAAATTACATATATTTAATAACTAGCTGCAAGGCCCGCCTTCGGCGGTTGTCTTGCTAGCAAGGCTACGCCCCCTAGACCCTCACCCCGGCCTCCTGAACCTTCTCTCCGCCCCCCATCTCCAAACACTCTCAATTTTACCTAATCTAGTAGTCAATTTTAATTGCTTTTTTTTTTATTTTTATAAAGAAAAGTTTTCTGAATTTTTAATCAAATGAAAAGAATTAACACTCTATTTATGTGCTGTCTAAATGGGCTTTGTTCCCGGTGACAATAAATAAATAAAAAAAAAAAAATTAATTCATTGTTTTTTTTTTTATAAATTTTATTAAACCAATTATTTTACATGAATTTATGCATACATTGTGTTTGAGCTTCGACTTCGGAGATTACTTCTCTACCATCGACTGTCCTTGATCATCTTTGTAGTCCTTGTTTTTAATAAGAGGAAAAAACTAATTAAATAAAAAACCTTTTCCGATAATTATTCAAATTCCATATTTTTCCCTCCTCCTCATCCGCCCCCCGTCTCTATCTCCATTGTTTTTTGGGAAATAAATTTTATTTTATTTTATTTTTATAGGGAAAAGTTTGCAGAATTAAACTAAAATAAAAATGTTTTTAATTTTTTTTTTATATAATTTCATTTAAAAATTAAAAGGAAAGAATTTGAGTAAACTAAAACACTGGTGTTGGTTACCAAAGTAAGAGGCTTGAGGGGACCGAAAAGCGGTACCACAGGGTCATAGCATGAAGATATAATAGCTTAGAACTTTCCCCAATAAACGGCCTATCTAATTCAAAAATAATTTTTCAAATCGAGTTAGTATTTCCTGAGATTTACTTCCTCAAACAAACCAACCAACTTTTAGTATAGATTAAAACACACTCTTCCAAAAAAACTAGTAAGACCCACCATTAAAATAAAAATAAAAAGTTTTAATTAAATTTATTGACTTTTTCTATCTCTCTATCAAAATATTGTCTACAATTATTTGAAATAAAATTCATTTAATTTATATATATATAAGTAATTATATATCAACTTTCCTAATAAGAAAAGTTCGATTTAGATAGAAGAAATATAATCAAGAAAAAAATTATTTCATATAAAACATTATGATGAATATTGAATAAAAAAAATTGTATGATTCATTCAGTATTTTGAATTAAAAATAATATTATTTCATATCTCTTTTCTTAATATAAACAGGTGGTGTACGTATGTATTACGACAAAGACAATTTCAATGCTGGGTGTGTAACGTAATCCGGCCGAGTTTTTAATATAGAATAATAGAAAATTATGACAAGTAAACTGTGCAGGTGAAATCATCAAGGAATACTGGCGAGTCAGCACACATTAAAAAATAAAAAATAATAACGAAATTAAAAAGAAAATTCAGTTGGCAATAATTAAAAAAATTAATGTTTTATATCAACAACAACAAATGAGGTAATACTATTTAAGTAAATAGAATAATATTATGAAAAATAATTTTCAAAAAATATTTCACTATTCTATACGGGGTGTGTGCATCAACAGTATAAAACTGATATTTAAAAAAATCCCCAACATCACCAAATGATAAACAACTATTATTAGACTAGTCTTATATTATTAAATGAGCAATTCTTGTATATAGGTATATATGTTGCAGTAAAAACCCGTATTTAGTAAAAACGCGGTTCACTGAATAGTGAATACCTTTGTGCCAACTAGAGTTCGTTGAGATTGGTTCAACTAGAATCTTCATTTTTGACCTTCCGCATCATTTTGGGGTGTTTATTTTCAAAAAATTTAATCGATTATATCAAAAATTTGAAGCAAAGTTGTAGAGGATGTAATTTTGGACATTTTCGTTTAAAATCTTTTGAAAATAAACACCCAAAATGAGGCGGAATGTCATAATGAAGATTCTAGACCTTTGAACCAAACTCAACAAACATCAGTAAACTCTAGTTGGCACAAAGGTATTCAGTGAAACGTGTTTTAACTAGTAAGAACTTCCTAAAAATAACGGGTTTTACTGAAACATACCTAATTGGTTTATCGAAAACGTCTCTAACTATTTGGATGAAATTCACAGATTGACAATAACGATATGTCAGGGTCATTTCTTCGGGTAACTTTAATTAAAAAAAAATTATAATAGGTGAGGGGGGGGGGCAGATTATTACAAAGCAATGTGAATGGTCACACTTTATAACTAATTTCTGATTAGAATTTCTTATTGACAATGAGAAGTTTCTACAAGCGGCATTTCGGTTGCCTATGAACAGGGGTTTGAAAAAATGAATTGGTAGGTACTATTTACTTAAAATGGTAAATAAATAAATAATAATTAAAGAATTAATCATTTTTAAGGTTAATATCTAAAATAGGTGTAATCAAAAAGATTTAATTCGTCTTTCTTCTTTAGGTATTTGTGAAAAATAAAATAAATGTGTAATAAATAAATAAAATAAAATTTAAAACAAAAATTGATTTAAACGACCATCTCCATTAAATTGATAGTGACCCGAAATGAGTGGGATTCCGTAAAAATTAAAATTTTTGAATTCTCCCACAATACCTACCTAGACCAGAAAATTCTCCATTTATATTTTAATATAATACTAGGCCAGTTAGCAGATTGGTGTATAATACAGTAGGCTCTCGATAAATCGAACCTCGGTAATTCGAAAACCTCTATAATTCGAAGAAAACCCTCGGTCCCCCGAGAGAACCTCTATAACTCGAAGAAAATCAATGTATTTTGGTCCCCTCTATAAATCGAAGTGAAGCTAGACCGGCCCACTCCACAATTTTTCCAAGAACTTACCTCCTTCCAATGTCTATGATTCATGTTACATCACGCTTTCATGCTTTAGTGCAGTTTCAGCCTTAAAATGGGCCCTGTACGTCAGGAATGCAAGGAAGGAAATGATATGGTTCAACAGGATCTGCAAGATGAGGGACCTCTTTTGAGTGCTTGGAACAGACTTCCAGAGGTTCCCATAACTTTCAATGATTATGTTAATATTGACAATAATGTTGCCACAGCGGGTACATTGTCTGATGAAGACATTATGAAACAGTCAATTGTGGTCAATCAACAGATTTCTGACAGTGAAGATGAAGACGACGATGTTCCGATGGTGTCTTCTAAGGAAGCGCCCTTTTTTTAAGAGGGTTGCGTCGTTTTTTCGAACAGTCCGATCCGAAATGGATAACATCCAACTGGTTGTGTGTTCAAAGCAGTGAGCACTTTGGAAAATGCTGTGGACCAGATTGCAGCCAACCAAGCGACCCAAACGAAAATAACCGATTTTTTATGAAGAAATGATATAACTTTTTTTATAATAAATAAATTGATCCACATGTATTATTATAATATGTATTTTTGTTTCTACCAGCATTCACAATCTTATACAATGACATATATGTACACAGATTTCTTTAATAAAATGTAACTTTCTACAATTCGAATTTTTACTTTCAGCCCCTCTTTAATTCGAACTCTCACTATTTCGAAAAACTTGATAATTCGAATTTTTTGTTTGGTCCCTATAAATTCGAATTATCGAGAGTCTACTGTATAAAAGAGGTTTGTTTTGGGGACATTCATTACAAATATTATTATATACTAAAATTAATAAATTGAAATTATAGTAAATTAATTAATTAAATCAGAAAACTAATTTTGAATACTTTATTGTATTTAAATTTATTAGTAGGAAGGGTCTTCTAATTGATACTTCCGCTCTACAGAGACCGTACCGAGTCATGAAAAAGTTTTTACTGGCAATATAATAAAAATTATATACCTATAAATATATAAAATTTCTAAATATATATTTTAAAAAAATATCTCTTCTAACCTTTCAATCGGGTTGAAATTTATATAATTTGTTGTATTTGACAGTCAATTTGAATTGATTCTTTCTATTTACGTTCTCGGGGATATAACGTTTCGTTTTTTTTTTATTAATACTTAAATATTTTAACGAAAATTGACTTTTAAGTTATTTTTAGATTTCAAATGTCACCATTCTCTATAAGTATGTAAATAGAGAATAATAAAAATAAACTCAATTTAGATTACATACTAAAAAAAAACTTCAGCGTTGCATCACGGTGTCTCTGTTAATTTTCAATTGATTTTAAAAATTTAAAAACCAAGATTTTTTTGCTTTAGAATATAGTACCTCGAACGCCGACCTTTGATCGCTAATTGTTTGCTTCAGTTAAAAGCGATATATTAATATTATTTTTAATTTTAAATTCAGGTAAAAAGGTCTATTTTTATTGGCAGTTAAAATAAAATAAAATTGAAATAAAATTTATTTTTTGCAAACGTATTACACCAACTTTCCGGCCATCATCAAGACATATCACTGGGCACAATATTTTGAATGTAATTGCAATTAAAAATAAGCTGACGTGTTCAGATGTGGCCATCCACTTGACTTTACCATACAACCTGTCCCCTCACTTATATTTAATATTTAATAAAATTATATATAATCATGTAGGGGGGTTAGTTTTTGCATTTTTAGACTCCTGGGACTCACTGATTATGTATATAAAATTTGGTTGAGTTTGGTAAATGGCAAAGATTTTCATTTTTTGACCCCCCCATTTCGGGCGGTTAGTTTTTGCATTTTTAGACTTCTGGGGACCCACTGATTATGTATACAAAATTTGGTTGAGTTTGGTAAATGGCCAAGATTTTCATTTTTTGACCCTCCGCCCCCCCCCCCCATTTCGGGCGGTTAATTTTTGCATTTTTAGACTCCTGGGACCCACTGATTATGTATACAAAATTTGGTTGAGTTTGGTAAATGGCAAAGATTTTCATTTTTTGACCCTCCGCCCCCCCCCCCCCATTTTGGGTGGTTAGATTTTGCATTTTTAGACTTCTGGGGGGTCCACTGATTATGTATACAATATTTGGTTGAGTTTGCTCAAACGACCTAGATTTTTAATTTTTAATCCCCCCCCGACTCCCCCTTTATTTTGGGTCGTGTGAAATTTGTTTTCGATATTCACACTAGTTTTTGAGCTAGCTCGTCTACAAATTTGGTAACTCACAGACTAACTAACTAACTAACTAACTAACAGACATTTTGACAAAACAAAAAAAAAAGTACTAATAAAAAAACTCTAATTGAATTTTTTCTGAAAATTTAAATTTAATCTTTTTATATCCCACAAACAGTTTAGTATATAATACAATTTATAAAATAAATCCGCAATTTCTAATTACAACAAATAAAATATAATAGAATCTCATTATCTGGGGAAAATGAATACAATATGAAAATATTATTGTAAAGCAAAGCATTTTGAAGTTGAAAAAACCAAGATGGTGAATTTTCGACCAATGAAATCACCAGATTATGTCAAAAATTTATACTTGAAAAAATACTGCCGATTCAAAAAACTTTAAAGAAAACATAAGAGACAATATATATATATATATCAAGGAGAGAACATTCTCATTGATTTATTTTTTTATTTTAATTTTAAAATCTGTAAAATCAAATAGTTAATTTATTTTTCTTTGTGCTCCTCTTGTCTATCGAATAGTAGGCTAGTTTAAAAAATACATATAGACATCCATAAATTATGTGTGATGAGTGTCCAAGGTTGTCGCTTGCGCGCTGCCCTTGCCATTTGTCTAGGCAGACTCCAAATAGAACTAGAGATAAAGGAGAAAGATTGAGAATAGTTAAAGGAAGCGGTTGGAGGGGAGGGTTGTCTATCTCTCTATGTGTGAGTGTGTGTGTGTCGCCCCCGCCTTGAGTAAATTTTATTTAATGACCCAATGGCAAATGCAACTCTGCATTTTAGCTGCAACACGCATTCGATTCCAGATAGTATTTTTAGCATAGACGCTAAAGCTAAGCTCTTGGTAAATTATAGTTCAAGTAAGTTTGAAGAACAAGTAGAAGAGAAGATCTAGCTCTAACGGGTAAATAAATAAAAAAAAGTACTGGACAAGTGAGATTCGGAATCGCATAGCGAGTGTTCTTATATCAAAATGAGTCGAGAATATATAGTAACTTCAATAAAGATAAGAGTAAATAAATATTATATTTAATATTGATTTACTATGAGTTAAGGATTCTTGGTCACTTATTTGACATTAAAATTAAAAAATTAAAAGATGTAAAAATTTTTATTTTTCAATATATATATTTCGGGCTATCAACCCATCTTCAGGAAGTACAGAAAATAACTATATATTGAAAAAGAAAATTTTTTACATATTTTAATTTTTTAATTTTAATGTGAAATAAGTGACCAAGAATCATAACTCATAGTAAATCAATATTAAATATAATATTTATTTACTCTTATCTTTATTAAAGATGTTTCACCTTGCACCAACACCACAATCTCTACTAATTATAGTAACTTCAATTAAAAAGGAATGTTTTTCATTTTATATGAACATCTATATTAATTGATTTCACATTTTTCGTTGAAATTATTTTCCTAAAACTTGGCTTTTACTTGATATGGTAACATAATTCATAAAATGTTTTAGGAAAATAATTTGAACTAAAAATGTAAAATCAATTAATATAGATGGACATGTAAAATAAAAAACATGTTTTTAATTGAAGAATATATTCTTGACTCAGTTAATAAGTTGATGATGTTCAACTTGGCAGCACATTAGATCTCACTACTTTTTTGCCGGTTTTTATTAATCGAACTTGGTCTTTTTTTACACATACAATAGAGCGTCGATAATCCAGATTAATTGTGATCGGATTATCAAAATGTCCGGATTTTCGAAAAGTACCAATCTTTGAGTTCATAGCAAAAAGAAAACTTGCTAAAACCGTTAATAATTCACTTTAGTGGTTAAATAATTGGACCAGATAAATAAAATCATTGATTAATATGGACTTATAATGTATTTTAATGAAAGAAAATACTTAATATATGTAATGAACATACATATGTATTTACAGAATACTGTACACTTTATACATTTTTAGAGCTCAAATATGTATGTATGTATTCACTTCAACTTTTTTTCACCGGAATTGAATCCGGATTATCGAGGGTCCGGATTTTTGATTGATTTGATTATCGATCATCTACTGTATATGTTTATGTTGGGGTTTCACTTCTATTTGTAAGTTAGATGGGTATTTATGCCTTGAAGAAGGGAATGTTCCAGTTTTGCCATTTCACCCTTTTTAATGCTCCAAATTCAACCAACATGCCACGTTTTATAATAGCATTCCAGAGTCATTATATTTTCTCTATGTGTTAATATTGAGACTATAAATTTCACCTTTTCATTATAGGTCCTGAAGAAGTGAATTCGATTTTTCCCTTTAATTGTCATCAAACTCTACCACTATGCCAAATTTCAGCATTCTAGGTTCAGCAGAAATACCTACTCTAGAATTTTGATGAGTAGTTTTGATGAAAAAGCCTATTTTTGTTTTCTTCTAACTTGGACGGTACCCTGATTCATCTCCATCTATCTAGAAGATGTCTTATTCAGGTGTTGTTGCGTTTAAGACGTTTTTAAGATGTCTATAGGGGAGCCGGGTTGACTCAGTCAGCTAACGCATTGGCCTCGCTTCGGCATCGATCGATTATGACGATGTTGAAGTGGGAGGCCGAGGTTCGATCCTAGCTGGCAAATAAAAATTTCTACCGGCTGAAAACTCGGCTCCTCACTAACCCTACTAACACTTTACTTATGTGCTGTCTAAATGGGATTTGTTCCCGGTGACATTAAATAAAAAAAAAAAAAAAAAAAGATGTCTATAAGAAATCTTGGTCTTTATGAGAAATCTTCTAGAGCGAGTGTGCGAGCTATCAGGGCATAAGCAATAGGAATATGAAATTTGGTAATTTAGTTCAGCTTATGGTCCAATATTGTGGAAAAACAATCCAGCCATGTAGAGGTTTCCATTGAGAAGTTACAGAGGCTCGAGTTGCTTCCTGTAGACTTGTAGAGGGTAGTCTGGCAGTGAACGCCCCAGATTGAATCGAACTTAACTCGGGGCACTGCCCCCTGTGCCCCCAGATTAAAAACTGATTAGACTTTTTTATAAATCGGTCCTATTGATATCTGGCATTTGGTAAACAGCGTTGACTAGTGGTCAAAATAAAACCTAACATATCCGGGTCATATTTATTTTTATTTTATAAAGAGAATTAATTAAAATCTAAATTTTGAAAAAATTATCCTCGGCATGATTGATAATTGCAGCTTACCCGTTTGATTTAGTTATATTTTTGACCACGAGATTGCGTTGTGGCAAGAACCACTTACGAATTATAAAAAAGAGAGTCATTACTTTTTCGGGGACCAAAATCGGGTGGTGTGGGGCTCAAAAAATAAAACTATATATAGAACTCCTAGACCCTTTGATCGATTTGTACGAAATTTCCTAAAATGCACTTTATGAAAATGACTCACTATGTAAACTTGCTTGAGCCAAACATAGGGGGGAGGGAAGGGATTCAAAAATAATTTAAAATAACAAAATTTCCCAACAAAAAATACTTTCTTAATATTATTTCCCCTATGTTCAATTTCTAATAGCCCGAAAATTAAGGGGGAGGATACTTTCGTAAATTATTATAAATTATTTTATTAAATATTATATTATACATATAAGAGAGGGGCCATGTGTATAGTAAAGTCATGTGGATGGCTTCATCAGCGTATTATTATTATTATTTTTATTTTTTAATCAAGCCCTGAAGTAATATTAATTTTTACTGAGCTTTGAAAAAATTTTCTTTTTTATATTAAATTTCCATATTTTGATTTCAAAATAAATTAAGCCGTGAAGTAAAGTACCAATTACGCTAGCAAGAATATGACGTAGGTGCGTATAATTTCCTGAATCATCATCTAGGCTAACTTCTGCTTTAGAATGATAATCTTATTTATCCAATAAATAAATATATAAATACTATATATATGTAGGTATTATTTTTTCTGAAACCTTCATTTGAAAATGTTACCATGAATCAGTGGATATTCTTATTATTTCCTTGTTTTTGCTTATTTTATTAATAGAATTTGTTAAAATTCTAATCTTTCTTCTAAATGTATGTCTGTCATAATAATTTTCATTTATTTATTCTATGTTTTTTTTATGCAAGATAATGTATATTATTCGTAGTGAACCGGAATTGTATGTCTGGATGTTTATAGACTTATAATATATATAAAAAATTAACATATTAAAATTGTTTCCTAAAAAACATGCTTTTCAATTAAGCAGTTAGTGTCTATAATAATTAAATAAATCAAGATAGTTTGAAATAGGATTTTTTTTAAATAATACACGTTATTTGTTTTAGATAGAAGTTTGTCAAATTTAATACACTTAAAAAATGACACTCTGAGAGATTTTTAAAATGGCAATTTTTAAGTGCTTTTTGTACCTGTGGTTAAAAAATGGCTAAACATAAAATTATAAAAAAAAAACTCTAATTATATTCTTATTAAGGACAAATAAGGAACCTATTTGATATCTGAAGAATTTTGAATGATATAAGGTACAGAACCCTTGGTATACGAGTTTGAATCGCACTTGCCTTTTACTATTAAATGGGCAATTCTTCTATATAAATTTATATAGAATCGGTTTCTCAAAACGTTTTTAACGTTTAGGATAGTGGTTCCCAAAGTTTTCGGGGTCGTGGCGCACTAAATAAGCATTTATTGCATTATATATGGTATATTTATATAGAATCGGTTTCTTAAAAACGGCTTTAATAATTTTGTTGAAACCAAAACTCTATTAACAAGTTTTGAGGATGAACAAAACGTTCTGAATAAGTCTTTACTTTTCTATTGGACAACTGTATATAATAAATAAATAAACATAAATATTTTGCTTTTTTATATGGTTATTGTGAATTCTAAAATGTTTGGAAAAGGGCTCGGTAAGAAGAAAATGTCTATGGCCCCAAAGTGGGTTAATCCGGCCCTGACTCACATGTGTGTATGTCAATATGATTAATAATTATATTTTTTCAATTTCCTTTTATTAAGTAATTAGTTTTTTAATTTTAAAACCCACTAATAATTCGTTATAAATATTATTATATATGAAAATTAAGAAATTTAATTAATTGGTCACGGACTAAAAACATTATCGCAAGCACGAGAAGATCAAGAACAGTCGATGGTGGGGATGTAATCTTCGAAGTCGAAGCTCAAATAAAATGTATACGCTAATGCATGTAAAATAATTGGTTCAATAAATTTATTATTATTATTATTATTAATTAATTGGTAATTGGGTGGATGATCGAATTGAGGAATTGAAAAAAATCGGAAAAGAGGTTTTTTATTTAATTAGATTTTTCCTCTTATTAAAAACAAGGACTAAAAATATGATCAAGGACATTCGATGGTGGAGAAGTAATCTCCGAAGTCGAAGCTCAAACACAATGTATACATTAATTCATGTAAAATAATTGGTTCAATTGGTTAATTAATTGGTGGGTTGGAGGAAGATCAAATCGGAAAAGAGTTTTTTTATTTAATTAGTTTTTTCCTCTTATTAAAAACAAGGACTAAGAAGATGTTGGCAAGCTTAAGAAGATCAAGGACAGTCGATGATGGGGAAGTAATCTCCGAAGTCGAAACTCAAATAAAATGTATACATTAATTCATGTAAAATAATTGGTTCAATAAAATTTAAATTTAATTGATTAATTAATTGGTATTTCATGTAAAACAATTGGTTCAATAAATTTATTATTATTAATTAATTGGAAGTATTTTCTATTGAACCCGGTTGGTAGATTCAATGCTGAATTGATACAAAGGCAGACCAGGGATAAGAAAAACCAAAAATTCCGAATAAGAGAATCTTTTTTTTCATCCTGCTAAATACCCGACGATTCAGACTATCAAGCCTTGATTCTTCAGGGTTTAAAATGGTCAACGTAGGTACCTCCGTATTTTATTTGATTATGGATACTAAAAACCGACCATTTTAGCTGAATTTAAAATTAAAATTTGTATTAATATATCGCTTTTAACTAAAGTAATCTGTCTATCTGCTTACGTACTGTTTATTAATAACAACAGCAAATGGAATTTGCCTGTCGTAAATTTCATTTAAATTTTCAACTATATGTCAGATTATAATTGACTAAGATATAAGATTAATATTTTTGGTTTTATTAAGTCAATCATTCCAATACTTAAAGATGCTGGAGTAATTTTTACTGGATACTTTTTCAAGGTGGTTTCTACCTAATATGTATATATGTTTATATTCTCTAAAATATCCAACCTACAAGGTGATTAATAATATATTTTCAACATTTTTCTTATCGGTTTGAAGGAAAAACATTCAACGACCTTGTCACTTAAGTAAAATGTTTTAAGTAATATGGAGATTAAAAAAAAAATAATACATATCTTAACTACAAAGACATATATCAAATATTAATATCGTATAAATACATAATAATTATAATTATATGTATTGAAATAGCGATTTCACTCCTTACCTGACATCTGCTGGCAGAAATTTATCCGAGAAACAAAATCTATTACCTATGATGCAAGAAAAAATATAGGTATATTTTTTTAAGGATTTAATAGATAGTGGCGGATCGAGCGTCGCTCGGTAATTTTTTTATTTTAATTATTATTTATTTAATTAACCTTAAGTTTTGTTTTGATTCAATCACATAATTCTTTTTTTCAGCCACTTCTATAAAACCATGCATTAAATTATAGCTTTTTACCTGAAAAGGTTTCTTGAAATTACAAAATGCTAATCTTGAAAGGTTTTAGTTAATGAGCTGAAAATTGGTAGGC
The DNA here is from genome assembly GCA_024734495.1 of Forficula auricularia. Taxonomy (NCBI): domain Eukaryota; kingdom Metazoa; phylum Arthropoda; class Insecta; order Dermaptera; family Forficulidae; genus Forficula; species Forficula auricularia. Next base: position 29,745 of record JALMQS010000843.1, on the reverse strand, counting down.
AAATATCTTACAACAAATTTTAGCTTTTTATCTGAAAACTTTTCTTCAGAGTGAAATTAAATTAAAACTTTTTCTTAACTATAACTTTTTTCTATTTTTTCAACTGTTTTATTAAGTCATATTATTATTATTAATAAATTATAAATTTGTTTTAAAAAAGTCGTATTTTGATTTTTAAAATCCTGAATTTGATATGGATAAGTCCGAATTAGAAGTTAAAAACAATTTACTTTCATTTATTGTATTGAACTAGAACGTATAATTATTTAATTAGAAAGTGATCAAAAAGAGAGCTATTTTAAAGGCCGCAGATAGACGTATCCATCCCTCCCTTTTCTTATAATATTTATTTATTAGGTAGCTACGACAATCTCAAAGACTGCACAAGATTTACTGAATTAGAAATTATTCTTAATTTCTATTATTCTAGAAATGCCCATTTGCACTTGATTCAAAACATTACTCGTTATATGTATAAAAAAGTATCACTATGAAGGAATTGTACTTTGTTCTAATCTAGAATAAATATGCGAAACAATTTTTTTTTCTTAAATACTACTAAATGGTAAGTTTTATTTCAAATCAAATGCTCACAAACAAAAATTGCGAAATCCCCAAAATTTGTAAGGGACCGTATCAGTTTTCACTTTTTCCTTCACTTTACATGTATATACATAAAACGTTTAATTAGAAAAATAAAAAAGATTTATCAGGTATACGTCTAGTAATACATTAAAGATTTTATTTTTTATTTTAAAACCTTCTAACATTTTATTACAAATCAAATATTTTAAAATTAAATAAGGAATTGTCCTAATTTTGATGGGAGAGGTATTGGATTGTGAAGATTGATTAATTGGAAATAAATATTATCGGAAAAGAGGTTTTTTTATTTAATTAGTTTTTTCCTCTTATTAAAAACAAGGACTTAAAAGATGATCAAGGACAGTCGATGGTGGAGAAGTAATCTCCGGAGTCGAAACTCAAATACAATATATACATTAATTCATGTAAAATAATTTGTTTAATAAATTGTTCTTATTTGAATTGAAAAGAACATAATGGAATTGGAATAATTATCGGAAAAGAGGTTTTTTATTTAATTAGTTTTTTCCTCTTATTAAAAACAAGGACTAATAAGATGATCAAGGACAGTCGATGGTGGAGAAGTAATCTCCGAAGTCGAAACTCAAATACAATGTATACATTAATTCATGTAAAATAATTGGTTTAATAAAATTAAAAAAAAGGAATTGTCCTAATTCTAATTAAATGAAAAATTAAAATTATTTGTTGAAATCACAACGTCTGAAAATATATAATAAATCTTTTAAAAAAATGACATTTCAGGACTAGAATTTGATGCTAAATGTGACGCCATTTCACAAAAACCGTTTGCGTATTTGACATAATCCATTAGTTCGAAATGTTGCCAAGTTTACTAAAAGTTTGTTAAAATTTAACCAAGTTATGTATAAAACAAAAAAAAAAATTCGAAAAACGCTGATTTTTGTTCTTGCCTTTATCATGACAACGTCTAAAAATAACTAATAAATCTTTTTAAAAAATGAAATTTTAGGACCAGAAGTTGTGAAATTTACATGTATTTACTAATTCTATATCTCGAAAAGATTTTCGCCACTAGTTAAGCCCTCCTGTTCTAATTACCATCTGCAAAAAGTTTTCTCTAATTTTTTAATTCTAATAAATTAATTAAAAAGTGTTAAATTTTGGGTTGATTTTAATTTGTCTAATTAGAACATGCATGAGTGCATAAATTTTGGACCAACTCTTCAGCCTGGATGACTTAGTAGCAAGCTGCTTAGATTCTCAAGGAAATTCCAAAATAGAAACAAATTTTTTCACTGAGCCGTTGCCAAAGCGAGAGACGCGACAAAAGCATTTGTAATAAAATATTAAAGTTTCATAAGAATTATTGGCCCTGATGGATAAAAAACAAAAAAAACTATTTCAGATTATTTATATGTTGACTTGATGAAGAAGGAAATGCATCACAGTTGGAAATGGCTGGCTGGTGCACACGTGGCTTTAAAGGTTGGCTTGTTTTAAGATTTTTTTTTTACTATTCCTACTAGGTCAGTTTTAAGTTGAGGCCGTGAATTATTTCGCACAGCTGTGGACTCGAGAATAAAACTAGACATTAGCCAAGACACGATGTTTTGGAAAAAAAAATAAAAAAAGCACCAGAATGATACACTATAGCTATTATTAAAAAATAAATCTATTTTTATTTGAATTCTTTTGACTTTCTCCTAGTCTGGATAAAATTTTGTAATCGAATTTTGACTCACTTTTTTTGAAAGTTTATAGTCGCTCGAATATTTGATGAAAATGTAATAAATATGTTTTTCTGACTATCGCTGACTGTTAATGCATGAAAAAATAATATATTATAAATGAGGTTGTCCTCTGCTTGGTGCAAATAAACATAACTATATATTTAAAAAATGTTATTGATTGTTTTTTATAAAAAAAATATCTTTAAATGTTAATGAAAATCCCAAATGTTTCGGGAGAATTTCTCTCTATATCAATTAAATTAATTTTTTTAGCTTTCTTTTGATATAAAAGTTCGCAAGGGTGTCATATAAGTTTAATTATTTTTTTTTTAGTACCTATAGATCGCAACGTGGTATCATACAATTTGAATGTTATTTTTTTTGGTATAGTTCGCAAAAGGGTAAATTTGAATTTTATTTTCTTTGGAATAGTTTGCAAGGGTATCATATAAGTTGAATTTTTTTTTTTGGTATAGTTCGTAAAAGGGTAAGTTTGAATTTTTTTTCTTTGGTATAGATCGCAAAAGGGTATCATATAAGTTGAATCTTCTTTTCTTTGGTATAGTTCGCAAAAGGGTATCAATTTTATTTTCCTTTGGTATAGATCGCCAAATGGTAGCAATTTTCTTTTTCTTTGGTATAGATCGCAAAAGGGTATCAATTTTCTTTTTCTTTGGTATAGATCGCAAATGGGTACCAATTTTATTTTCCTTTGGTATAGATCGCAAAAGCGTAGCAATTTTCTTTTTCTTTGGTATAGATCGCAAAAGGGTATCAATTATCTTTTTCTTTGGTATAGATCGCAAAAGGGTATCAATTTTATTTTCCTTTGGTATAGATCGCAAAAGGGTAGCAATTTTCTTTTTCTTTGGTATAGATCGCAAAGGGTATCAATTTTATTTTCCTTTGGTATAGATCGCAAAAGCGTAGCAATTTTCTTTTTCTTTGGTATAGATCGCAAAAGGGTATCAATTTTCTTTTTCTTTGGTATAGATCGCAAAAGGGTATCCATTTTTTTTCTTTGGTATAGATCGCAAAAGGGTATCAATTTTATTTTCCTTTGGTATAGATCTCAAAAAGGGTATCATACAAGTTGAATTTTCTTTTTCTTTGGTATAGATCAAGCAACAGTGATATTAGTAAGGAATTTCCCGTATAAAATGTTTAATAATTAAAAATAAATTTTATTATTCGGGGAAGTAAAAGTATGAGTAAAAATTTTGCAGCTTTTTTTTTTATGATAATGATGAGAGAAGGAGTTACACCAAAAAGGTGCAACCCCTAAAGGTGTGGGTTGGCCCCTCCATCGTGAAAAGAAGAAGAAAGAATTTTATAAAGTTATTAACCAAGAAATAAATTTGGTTTTGAAATTCTAAATTTCTCTTTTTCAATAATAATAATAAACTGCTAACAGGTATATATACATCTTCTGTAATTTTAATTAACTATTTTTTATTATAAGCGTGAAAAAATAATTAAATAAAAAAACTAGTAAAAATTATAATAGCAGAAAGTGAATTGAAATATATCCGATAACTTGACCAGTAATCTAGTACATTAGTTTAAAAGCTTTTCCTTTATCCAATGTTTTTTTCTTTTTCTTATGTCTACTATCTTTTATAGGTACTAATTAATAGCATTTGTCTCTTACATAATTCAATAATATTCTTCTATTATGATCATATTACGTGAGAGCAGTTCAAGATCAACTGCTCTCTTTACATCTATTAAAGAACTATTTTTTTTTTATTTTTTTTTTTTTACTTCATTTAAGTGTCAGTAAAATATTTGATTTTTATCCAATATTGAAGGTAATCGGGATTTTTTTTTTGAATTTGAATATTAATTTATATTTTTCTATTAAAGAGAAATAATTTTTGATAACTAAATAGTAACTCCTCACACCCACACATACATTCATTCAAACATTCGTACAGAAATGTATGATATACTTGGTTCAAAATTGTCATTTTTTTTAAAGATTTATTAGATATTTTTAGACCTTGTCATGATAAAGACAAGAACAAAAAAAATAATTAGCGTTTTTTCGAAATTTTATTTATTTTATACATAAGTTGGTTAAATTTTTAAAAAACTTTTAGTGAACTTGTTTAGTAAAATTTTAGAACTAATGGAGTTTATCAAATACGCAAACGTTTTTTTGTGAAATGGCGTCACAATCAGCATCAGAACCTATTTAAAAAAATAGAAATTGACTCGTAGCTAAGGTTGTAGTGTTTTTAAAGACATCGTTTATCCAAAATAAATTGTTAAAATATAATAATATATGAGGAGAAACTAATAAAATAATGCAAATATTTGTCCGGCTATAATCTGATCACTACACTAATTTACACACACTTTCACACACACACCCAGAACACTCAATGGCCAAAATGGGCTATAGTTACCGAAGGCCATTAAAAAAAATAATAATAAAGAAATAATTAACAAAGGATCTCAAAAATAATTAAAATTTGATTGTAATTGTGAATAATTTATGTTTACAAGTATTTTTCTAAATTATCTTCAGGTTATTATGTCTACGGTCACTTAAAATTGATTTATACGATGAAAAGGAGAGCTCCACATCCTCAGATGTAATGGGGGCAAATTTAAAGGAACTTTATTTATATATTTCTTCATTTTTTTCATTCTTTCTCCAAAAATTTACTTTTAAAAAATCTGAATAGGCAATACTTGACAAAAAAATCCTTCAAATATGCAATTTTATTCAATATTACTCAAATATGCAAAAATATGCAGTATACGATTTAACCCACAGAATAATAGATGAATGATTAGGATAGATAATTGATCCACTGGGTCGTATGTAGCGGCAAACAAAATATGCAATTGAATAGGAATCCGGTTTCTAATAAAAATAATCTATCTATCTATACTAATGTGACCAGCTTGTGCGACGACGTCGACGAGATTTTTTTAATTTTAAAACCCACTAATAGTTCATAATAAAAAAATTTATTAAAATTAGGAAATTTAAATTATTATTTTAAAACCCACTACTGAGTCTAGAGAGCATAGCCCCATGGCTAGCAAGATGGCCGCAAAAGGCGGGCTTCGCAACTGGTTTATTGTATTTTACCTTTTTTTTTTTTTTTATTTGAGCTCAAATTATATATTACTAATAAATTATGAATGCAAATTTGATTTGACCAAAAAGGGCATTTTATGTATATATATTTATTTCATGTCTACCGGATTAAATATCTATATATTTAGTTATTTATTTAACTCCCTCTCGCTTTTTCGATTTAATCGTATATTAATATATATATAATATAAATAAATAATTAGGATTATTAATAATAATTAATATACAATAATTGTTATGATATTCAAAATCTGAAAAACAGAGCTGAATAAAATTATAAATTTTTATTTATTTATTTATTTATTTGTAATTAAATTTACTAAATCGAAAATATATATATTTTGATAATATACCAAAAATTAATGAACATTAAAAACATACCTATATATATGGTTTCGTATTTTGCATAGATAGATAATGATGAGATATGTAGAATAGAATAATTGAAAATGAATAAAATTTCCACAGTAAATATTTATTATATCCATATTTTCATTCAGTGCAAAAGGCAAATATTTAAACTAATCATTTGCAATATTTGCATATTTTTGTCTGATTTATCGATACATCTCTACTAATAAATAATGAATATTTTATATATTAGAGATTTTTATGAATTCCCTACCAAAACAATTCTTTTTGCCTGATGGCCTATAAAAATGTCTTAAACGGGTAGAATAATCATGTATATTTGCAAGAAACTATTAGAGGGTTTTAAAATAAATGAGGATACAGGGAGGTGGTTTTAGTGGGTAGGAAACCCACACTCTGCTGGGTCTTTTTTGTGAAGATTTCCACCTACCCTCGAGGGGGGGGGGGGAATCTCTCTCTTATATCCTCTCCATTGAGACAGGTCGTCTGGAGTTGGCATTTCCGTTACGTGACGATTTCTGCCAGTTAGCTCCTACCGAAAGCCCCGTAAAGGAACTTCGTTCCAAAAATTTGATTAATTTAATTATTTTGAAAATAAAAAATACACCAGTAGGGTTTATTTAGGCCTAGTAGTATCTTTATCATTTGCTTTAAAATTTGAACAAAAATATTATTCAAATGATAGATTTTGTTTTTAATAAATGAATTGTATTTATTTAATATCAGATAAGTATGTTTTTTGTTTTTTTGCAAGTAAATGTTGTAGAATGGAATGTAAACATAATGAAGAAGGAATGGGAATTGATTAGTTATTTCTTTTTCCTCCTGCTTGCCTGTTCACTTTTAACCATTATTTTAATGATTAATAAACCAAGAAAGCAAGCAAAGACAAAGGCCAAATGGAGTTAGATGTTAGCCTAGGTTAAAAAATAGGCGTCCTAGCCGAGGAGAGGCCTTCTAGGCTAGAAAGCAGACAAAGCCCACGAGGCACAGGTTCGCCTTGCAGCAGCCTTGAAGCTCAATGCAAACCCAATGGCGATGGCGACTGCCACGCATTACACCACAGCCAGCCAGCCGGCATCTCCAATGCTTCCGGATGCTCGCTCGCTATTCGGCTCAACTACTTAAAACAACAACAACAACACAACTAAACGAAATTCTACAAGTAAACCAAACCAAACACCTATACAAAAATTTCATAAGTTTCTTAAGAATGTGAAATTTTTACTATTCAAAAAAAATTGTAATGCCTTGTAAATTACCTGCCTTCCGGGTCTACCGAGTAATTGGTAAAGGCTCGATTCTTCCATCCATCTACACCTAACAGCGTACTAGTATTTAAAAATTAATTTAACTGTTCGATCCTATGGATTAATTTCATTTTTAAGGCTTCAATATTGTCAGCAATTTTATTAAATATAAACCCTTAATTCAACATCGATCCAAAAGCTTAATTTAATTAATTATTATTCAATTATTTATCTATCTACTCTTATTAAACGAGCAAAAATTGTATTTTGTTATATATACCTATGTTTATATATTTTTATTTCGAAAATGTTTTTAACAAGTTTTTTGAAACCTACTTTATATTAACAAGTTTCGAAGATGGCAAAAAAAATTTTTATTTTTTAAATTTTATTAAACCAATTATTTTACATGAATTAATGTATACATTGTTTTTGAGCTTCGACTCCGGAAATTACTTCTCACCATCGACTGTCCTTGATCATCTTTTTAGTCCATGTTTTTAATAAGAGGAAAAAACTAATTAAATAAAAAAAACTCTTTTCCGATAATTATTCCAATTCCATAAGTATCATCCCTGTCCCAATCCCCTGTATCAAACTTTTTGAATGGGAAAATTCATTCTTATGGATTGTTTCTTAATTAAATTAATTATTTACATGTGGGTGTGTCAATAAATGTGTATATTACATTTTTTCAATTTAATTATTATTATTAAGAATTTTTTCATTTTTCTTTTTATTAATTAGTTGATTTATTTAATTTTTAAACCCCACTAATCGTTCATTATAAATATTTTATTATACATTAAAATTGGGAAATTTAATTAATTTCAAAATTTTTCCTCTTACTACAAACACGGACTAAAAACATTATCGCAAGCACGAGAAGATCAAGAACAGTCGATGGTGGGGATGTAATCTTCGAAGTCGAAGCTCAAATAAAATGTATACGCTAATGCATGTAAAATAATTGGTTCAATAAATTTATTATTATTATTATTATTTAATTAATTTCAGAGGTATTTTCTATTAAACGGATTGAGTGCAAACAGAATACTGGATTGATATAAAAGTTAATAAAATCCCTAAATTCCGAATAAATGAATTTATTAAAAAAAATCCAACTATTCGGATGACCATCCCTCCTTCAGAGCTTAAAAAGGGCCAACGAAGAAATCTCCATATATTAACATGGTCGCCTGCGGAGTCGCTCAGTCGTCATTTATATAGAATTAGAAAAAAAAATGAAATTATTTTATAAAAAGAAAATCATTATAATATTTCTGTTGTAGTGTTCTATAGTGGAAACACTTGTTAGTTATTTTTCATAGACCTAACTATTTTTTTTTTTATTTTAGCATAATGTTTTTTAAAATTCAAACTAACACTGCATTATTTTATTTCTAGCGATGATTCTTCCCATGGTTCTTTAACTTATATATATACATATATATATATATATATATATTTATCAAATGCATATTTTTAGCGACTTTCTCTTATACAAAAGCCTAGAGCTTGCAAAAAGCAAAACTAGACTTTTGCCTTTCTTTACTTCTTCTTATTTTCAAAGCCAATATAGTCATTAAATATTTGTATTTAGTCTCCGGAAAATAATTAAAAACGTTAAATATATATTTGTTATTATATATCCATAAATACTAGAAAAACTACTATATTAAAATAAATTTTAATCCCTCTCGGATGGAAGAATCGACCCTTCTAGTGACGGATAGCGTTGAGTAGTATGATCATCAAGGACTTTTAGGAAAATATTTTTTTTATTTTTTTCAAATTATGTTAACTTTTGCTTTTAATGAAAAATATAGAAATCAATCTCGAGAGTAGTAAATAAGTTTAATTATTTGTTTATTGGCTCGGTTGTATTGGCCATGAGTTTTTCGAATGAATGAAATCACCCATTTTGGTGGGCGACCACAAATTAACCTTCGGAGTCCTTGCATTTCAATTTCATTTATTTATTAATATTGTGCAGGCTAGCTCAGAGATATACTAATTTATACCTGCTAGATTGATATATGAGTAATCTGATTGGGGAAGGAAAGGCGCTAGTAGAAAAATTTACCCGTGGGGCTCTTTCTAGTGAAAAAAATGAAAGCAAGTAGGTATAATTTCTTATGATTTAGGTGTCGGTTCTAGTGAAACGTTATAAGTAACTTATGAGGTTATGATGATTCTCCTCTATAAGCTACTTGCAAGTAGGTATTTTGAAATATTTAGTACCTAATAGTAATATTAAAAAAAAACTATTCAGAGTAGGTAGATTTAAATAAAAAATAGTTGCTAGTTTAATTTTTTTTTTAGTTTAGTGTATTTATTATTTATTTGTTATTTTATTTTTAGTAAAACTATTCACAGTATAACATTAGAGTAAATATTTATAGTTGCCGAAAATTAAGACTATTGAAAATTTAAGATATTAAAAATGAAGGAATTTTTATAAGTATAATTAAATTCTTTGGTTTATTTATTTATTAATTTATTTTTTATTTTTTATTTTTACTATAAAAACTATTCAAAGTCGTTAGATTTAAGTAAAAAATATGTGCTTTAACTTTCAGACTAGTGGAGATTGGAATATTCAAGAAATTTAGAAAGAAAATTTAAAATATTAAAAATCATTAATGAAGGGATTTTTTAAGCTTAATCAATGTAATTATATTATTTATTTTTTAAATTTATTAATTATTTTATTTATTTATTAAACTAAGGCGAAATTGCCGGAAAAAACAATTTATGAATTTTATAATTAATAATTAATTTGATCCATGTAAGGCTGAATATATAATTTCCCTTCAATCAGTTTCCTTGTTATAGACTTGTATAATCCCAGGGCCGTAGAGCTAGAATAGTTCTTTTTTCTGGGCTAGGGAGAAAGGTCTTCTAGGTGGAATTGATTATAGGACCTATTATCTATGATTCATGAATTAATGAATAAGGTGTTTTTCTGATCTTTATTTTGTTCAAAATCCCGTTAAAAGAGGGAGGCGGGGGGTTAATCCACCCATATTTATATATATATATATATATATATATATATATATATATATATATATATATATATATATAAGAACTCCCCATAACCCCATACCCCCCATATATATATAAGAAAGAAGGTCCGATTTCATTTTTCTAATTATTATTCTAATTGCCGCTGTCATCAATCTAAATGGCTCTTTCTATTGTTAATAAATTGTAAATATTTTTTCTAATTAATAAATTTTTATGGGGGGTCGGGTAGGCTAGGCGGTAGCATGTCAGCCAGCTAACCAAGAGGACCCGAGTTCGAATCCGACTCGAGGCATCCGGCTAAAATCTGACCCCCGAGGTAGAGACAAATTTAAATAAATAAAATAATTAGTATCGTAAATGGCTTATGGCTAGAAAGGCCGAAAAGCCAAAAAAAAAAAAAAAAAAAAAAAAAAAAAAAAAAAAATTTATATTTAATTCCGTTTAAGATCTAAGAATTTAATCTTATGGTTAACTTAAAAAATTTCGGATCTAATTATTTAATTAAGGAAATTTGTAAGTAGTTCAAAGATAATAATGAACTTGATCTTTTTTAACTTCTTTAAAACAGATCTTGTAAGTTATAAGATTAAACGTATGAATTGGTTTTAAGATTGCAAAAATTGATGATTATGTTGCGAGGATTAAAGGGTTCTTTCATTTTTCATTTAAAAATAGTAACATTCTAAGGGATCGGGTTAGCCGAGGTGTTAGGGTACCAGCCTGCTAATCAAGTGGACCTGGGTTCGAATCCGACTCGAGGCATCCGACTAAAAATCTGATCCCTACATAGATGACGTAATTTATAATAATAGTATCGTAAATTGGCTGATGGCTAGAAGGGCCGAAAAGCAAGAAAAAAGTAGCATTCTAATTGGCCCAGCCATCAATCTAATTGGCCATTGTTTATTATTTATGTATTGTTGTTAATATAGTAAATTGTAAGCTTTTTTTTTCTAATCAATAAATATTTATATTTAATTCAAAGTTTTAATTCCGTTTAAGCTCTAACTTTACTTTAAAAGTTTCTGGTCTATCTATTTATTATTTTATTATGGGAATATGTAAGTAATTCAAAAATTTTGGGCGTGAGAAGTGTGAATTTGATCGTTTTTAGCTCCTTCAGAACATACCCTAAAAGATTAAACGTGTAGATTGGATTTTAGATTTGTTGTGATGGTTGCGGCGATTTAAGGGGTTCTTTGATTTTTCTACAAAAACACTACCTTATTGATCTAATTGGGGCTGCGATCAATCCAATTGGCCATTGTCTATTATTTATATATTGTTGTTAATACATATTTATCCTAATCGATTTATATTTAATCCAAATTTTAATTTAATTTGGTTTAAAATCTAACAGGATAATCAAAAAGGTTTGGCTTGAATTATTTTATTATGGAAATGTGTTCGCGGAGCTAATCCGAAATTAGTTCACATGTTATACGGATGTGCAGTGTTAATTTAATCGTTTTTAAAACATAACCTATAATTTATAAATACTGCTTGATATGGCAAATTATAATGTGAAAGTCTTGAATGAGGTATTTGGCGCCCACTAAATAAAAATTTCTTCTTAATTGGAAAAAATTATTTTATTAAAGTTATACTTCTTTTGGCGCGTTTGGATGAGAGTGAATTTGTGACCTGCGCGCCAGATGTCCCAAAAATTAACATGATAAAGTTGGCTACAGAATAGAATAAATAATATATTCCTTTAAACGACTGCAAGGAATCTAACAAAAGTGTTGTTATTTTCAAATTCAATAAGCCAGTTGATGTGGATGTGAAATATATTATTTATATTAATAATCAATTCTTAATAATTATATATTTATATAATTATATATTATATTTTTGAATAATATATATATTTATTGTATAAATTTGTCAGTTACAAAAACTGTGTTAAAACTTATATATTTAAATATATATATAAAAATATATTTGACTCGTTCACATGATAATTAATGATTGTTTATTTTGACTGTATAGCTATTTTTACTGAAATAAAACCTTTTTGATTAATTTTAATATTTTTCTTCGATCTTTACTGCAGTTTTGTTTTTTGAAATTTTTTTCAGACGCCAAAGAAGTATAACTTCTAACGCGTGTACATAAGTATACACACACTTTTTTTATTACTTTTTTCATAAAGGATCATGAAACATGTTTCGGTTAACACCCTTAACCATCTTCAGTCTGCGAAACAAACAAAATGCATGATACAAAACATCATTACACATTGATACAATGATAACATGTTATATAAGGTGCGAGTTGTTTGATACATCAGATTTCTTGATTCAAGCAATCAATGAAAAACCACACATTTTTTGTCAAAGATGTAAAACTCATATAAGGTTAATTGACCAATGTAGATAAAATTCAAAATTTAAAACGCATGATGCATGATGAAAATTATAGACTTCAGCTGGAGCATTTAATCAAAAAAGCGAAAAAAACCATAAACATAAGCATAAACTTGAATCAAGAATTCTGAGGTATTGAACAACTCTCACCTTATATAACATATTATCATTGTCAATGTGTAATGATGTTTTGTATCATGAATTTTGTTTGTTTCACAGACTGAAGATGGTTAAGAGTGTTAACCGAAACATGCTTCATGATTTTATATGAGAAATGTAATAAAATAATTTTTTCCAATTAAGAAATTTTTACTTCGTGAGCATCATATCTGTTTTTCTGGGATACAAATTCCTCACACATTATAACCTATAAAATTCAACATGCGGAATCAATACCACGAGCCTAGAAGTAGCTATTACTGTAGCTCGAAAATCCCAAGGAGTTTGTTGACTAGGTTGCGTATATTTAAGGGGTTCAAGTGAAATTAGCTTTTGAATTATCTTTACTTTGAATTATTATTATTAACATAATTTTCATTCCTGTTTGTAAAAACCTGTTTTCTATATAATATACTGTAATGGAAATAAAATTATATCTAATTGATAATATTTGATTAAGAACTTCTCATTGTTTTAATGTTCAGTTTTTGTGAGTATAACCTTGACAGCGTTATGTTAATACGCTTTACATCTCTTATTACTTAATACATCATCTTCTAACCATTATTATGAAATTTAATATTTCTATATTTGAGCTCAGACGGCAAAGTTTTAATACTGTTGTTACTTTTTGTACCATAAGTTTTAATTGAATTGTATATCGTGTAAGCCTTTAGGATATGTTCAAAAAACGCATTGATAATTAAAATAATACTTGATTATCTAGTTAATTCTGAGCTACTATACCGATGGTCTTTCCTTCGAATTTTTTGTAGGCTCACAGATACAATTATTTATTATTTTCGATTTTACCAGTTGGTCACTTAATTGCAATTAGAAATAATATTGATATAGACGGAGGTTCTTTTGTTGACCTTTTTAAATTCTGAAGAAGGTAGGACAATGATCAGAATAGTCGGATTTTTTAAGCGGATGAAAATGACGTTCTTATAAATTATTTTATTTTAAATTTGTACTTTTCATTATCCTTGGGCTGCTTTTGCATCAATTCAGCATTGGATTCTACCACTCCACCTTGAGTATCTCTAATTATTAATTTTTTACTTGTATCCAATGCGAAGCATGGGAGAAAGTATTGAATCGCTCTCGCGGCAAGCGCGACTTCAAAGGGTCCTCAGGTAAAGACTACGGAACCCATGGACTCAATTAAGGTCACAAATTGAAGTATTCAATGAGATTGAATTTTAGCACGTGACGGTTTTGCAAAAATTACCTGGGATCTCGCCGAGAGGCCAAAAAGTGCCATTTTTTTTGGAAGTGCGTGCGGATGGATGGATGGATGTATGTGTGTGTGTTATCGTTTTTTTCGTCCACGAATTTTTCCACACCGTTGCACCGAATGAATTGAAATTGAAAACCTACCAGTATTTTAACAAAATGAAGCGCTGATTAGTTTTTGGTACATATCGGTCCACAAACATTAGTACTTTATTTCAGTACTTTTTTAGTTTTTTCTAAATATCTTGAAAATGACTTAATCAATTTTGATGAAATTTAATATCCTAATTAAGTACTCTGGGGACCACAAAAAAGGTTAAATAAAGTTTTTAGTAAAATTATATTTTAATGTACTTTACTCAAGAACATATTAATATTTCAAATGAATTTGGATAAAGTTTAGCAACGATCCGTTGCAGTTTGCTTTAATTAATTAACAATTTATTGAACCAGATATCAATTAATTAAATTTCCTAATTTTAATATATAATAATATTTGTAATGAATTATTAGTGGATTTTAAAATTAAAAAACTAATTAATTAATAAAGATGAAATTAAAATAATACTATAAAATAATATAATATTATTATAATACTAGTATTAAAATAATAGTTATATTAAATTGAAAGTTTTTGCCGAGAGTAGCAGAATTTTTATATATTGAAGGAGACAATAAAAGAGTGTTTAATAAAATTTAGGGAACGCGGTGTTGGTTTATAGTGAAACATTGTTAAAATTAAATTAGGTTGGAGTTGGTGGTGTTTCACAAGGAGTGAAACACCACCAACTCCAACCTAATTTAATTTTAATAAAAGAGTGTGTCTTCTGCTGGAATTATAAATTTTATTTATTTATAACGAGACTATAGTTTCGAGGGCTTTGCAATAATAAGAAAGACAAAATTCAAAAAATGGACAAAAAAGGTGTCTATTCCATAACATGTGGAAAATGTGATTCGACCTATATAGGAAAAACAGAACGAAATTTAAACACGCGCATTTCGAAACACAAAAGGATTTTTAAAGGGGGTTCAGGGCATAGTGCATTTGCAGACCATTTAATTTCCGAGAAACATTGTTTTCCAGATGAATCAAATATTAAATTAATTAGATCAGAATTAGATCCCTTAAAAATTAGTATTTTCGAATCGTTAGAAATTTTAA
The DNA here is from genome assembly GCA_024734495.1 of Forficula auricularia. Lineage (NCBI taxonomy): Eukaryota > Metazoa > Arthropoda > Insecta > Dermaptera > Forficulidae > Forficula > Forficula auricularia. Next base: position 14,743 of record JALMQS010000843.1, on the reverse strand, counting down.
AATCATACAATAATTCACCAAAAAAATTCTTAAATCGTAAAATAGAAATTCCCGAAAGCTTTATTTTAAAAATAGCTGATAAAATATAAACTTCACGAACGCCAACTACAGTCAAAATAATAAAACAAGTATAAGTGTCAATTCTTAACTTGCACACTCTATGTAATTTCTAACCTTACCACATGAAAAATGTTAACCTTTCATTCATAAATTAATTCCTGTGAATACATTGTAATAGACTGATGAAGAGGGCAAAGCCCTCGAAACTATAGTCTCGTTATAAATAAATAAAATTTATAATTCCAGCAGAAGACACACTCTTTTATTGTCTCCTTCAATAATAGTTATAGTTTATATAATTTTTGTTGACACACCCACCGACAAATAATTATTTTAAATAAGAAAAAACAATCAAATTAAAGGTACTCGAAGATGAAACCCGGGCATATCAAATTGTAGAGTCAAAAACACACAAACCCGTGATTTTAATCAAAATCAATCGAGTTTTTTTCGAGAAACCGATTCTCGATTACCATGTGTGGCCAAATTATTAGGGACATTAGAAAGTTTAAATCAATTTAATGAGAAAATAAATGATTTTGAGTCTCGAAGTTATTTTTGTTCATTAGAAAACTTTATTTAAAATGTAAAATCACATATTTACTTATTCATATCTCTATTTATTTTTTATAAAAATTTAATATTAATAATATTAAAAGTTAAGTAAAATCTTAATATTTTGTAATGCCCACTCTTTGCTGCAATTACGGATCTTCAGGGAATTATTTTTATGCATAATTTTGCGTTGTTTTGGATATTGGGGCTGTGATGCCACACTTTGATAAGAGTTTCTATCAATAGCTAATAGTTTAGTTGTATCTTTTAGAAATGACATAAAAACATATCGGTCAAAACACCCAAATATAAAAATAATAAAAATTGCTTGAATATTATAAAAGTTAAGTTTCATATTAAAGTATATAGCAAAGGGAAAAACTTTTTCAATCGAATATAATAATACCATTTTCATTTTTCCAAGTGTTTTTTCTTCTCTTCTTTTAAGGTTTTTTCCCCAATCTGATGAAATTGATCTCGAGTGCATTTGTCTGAAAACATGCTTCTTATTTACATTCTATAGAAAATAATATATCGTGATAAGATATATTATATATATAGTATATATTCCTAAAATATTATCTTTCTTCTATTTTTTAAAGACAAATAAACATTTTATTTTTATTGAAAATTTCTTCGATTGTTCTTTTGCTTGGTTTATTCGGTTGACTGTGGAATTATTAGGTACTATTCAAAATTTATCACTTAATTTAATGTCTAATAATTTATTCCTTAATTTTACTATATAACGATGTGTGTCATTGAACTATTAGTTGGTTTTAAAATACAATAAAGCAATTTTAAAATTTGTATTTTTTAGTGTTATTGAAGGTTGAAATTTTGTTAAAATTATACATAATTAATTTTAACTATTTATTGAACACAAACTACAATTAATACAAAATAATAAAATAAATAATAATTAGTTATGTGTGATTTAAACAAAATTCCAACCATAAAACAATTAATTAAAAAAAGTGAAATTGGAAAACACTTTTTTATTTATTTCATAAAATTAATAACAGAAAGGTAAATTTGGCAAATGATTATTGTAGGAGTGAAATATATCTCACAGCTACTGTCCTAGTAATAAATTTAAATTTAATAAATTACTTATTCATGATTCATTTTTTGATTTAATAAATAATATTTTTGTTTTAATAAAAATTTCTTAATTTTTTTATACAATAAAACAAGCCCTTAGGCCGGACCCGCAGGGCAGATAATAATATAATATTTAGCAATAAATCATCAAAGCTTCACATTTAAAAATATTTTTTTTTTTTTTATAAATTTTATTAAACCAATTATTTTACATTAATTAATGTATACCTTGTATTTTAGCTTCGATTCCGGAGATAACTTCTCCACCATCGAGTGTCCTTTATTCATATTTAGTCCTTGTTTTTAATAAGAGGAAAAATCTAATTAGATAAAAAAACCTCTTTTCCGATAATTATTTCAATTCCATTATTCCCCAATCAAGTCGATTGGATCTCTCCTCTCCTCCTCTTCTGCCTCAATCAATTCAATATTTTATGTTTTTTTTTTTGTTTTTTTTGTTTTTTTTAAATTTTATTAAACCAATTATTTTACATTAATTAATGTATACATTGTATTTTTGCTTCGATTCCGGAGATTACTTCTCCACCATCGAATGTCCTTATTCATCTTTAGTCCTTGTTTTTAATAAGAGGAAAAATCTAATTAGATAAAAAACCTCTTTTTCCGATAATTATTTCAATTCCATTATTCCCCAATCAAGTCGATTGGTTCTCTGATAATCCAATATTTTATGTAATTGCGGATATATTTTATAAATAGTATTATATTAAACTGTTTGTGTGTTTTAAAAAGATTACATTTAAATTTGTAGAAAAAATTCAATTAGAGTTTTCTTATTAGAACTTAGAATAAGAATAGCGTTTCGGTCGTTGGTCTTCACTTTCATTTTGCAGCAGTTGCTTATCAACCTTACGATTTTCTGCTGCAGATTTAGGCATTTTTGTATGAGATTCATAATTTTACCAAATAACAATATTATTTAAGTAGAGAGTAGTGGCCCTAAAATAATATTTAGTAGTATTATTTTTAATTTAGGCAATTCCACACATCTCAATTTTACATATATTAAATTGAAAGTTTTTTTGCCGAGAGTAGCAGAATTTTTATATATTGAAGGAGACAATAAAAGAGTGTGTCTTCTGCTGGAATTATAACTTTTATTTATTTATAACGAGACTATAGTTTCGAGGGCTTTATTTTAAAAATAGCCGCTCAAATAAAAACTTCATGAACGCCACCTACAGCCAAAATAAAACAAGTATAAATTTCAATTCTTAACTTGGCCACCCTGAACAATGCTTAACCTAACCACATGAAACATTTTTATTTTTCATTCATAAATTAATTTCATGTGAATCCATTGTAATAGACTGATGAAGAGGGCAAAGCCCTCGAAACTATGGTCTCATTATAAATAAATAAAATTTATAATTCCAGCAGAAGACCCACTCTTTTATTGTCTCCTTCAATTTACATATATTATATATTTCTGTTCCATTTAGAAATTGCGGAATATTTTATAAATTGTTTTATGTATTTTAAACTGTATGTGTGTTTTACAAAGATATTAAATTTAAATTTTTAGAAAAAATTGAATTAGAGTATTCTTATTAATAGAACTTGGAATAAGAATAGCGAAAAGAAAAAAGAGGTCGGTGAAAATATGCTCCTGGGACTAAAAGTTAACTTTTTATGAATCACACCGTTTTATTTGACCCCTCATGAGTCTATGTTTCCAAATTTTAAACTCAATCCGTTAAGCCGTTTAACATGGAGGTCGGTGAACATATAGATATAGAATGTCAAAACTATTACCTATATTGATTTGTAATGAACTATTAGTAAGTCTTAAAATAAATAAATAAATAAATTAATAAAGTTAAGTTGAAAAAAAGATGTTTATGCATTTATTATAACAAAAGCTTAAAACATCTTTAAAACAATTCGAAAAAAATATTTTTTAGATTTTTGAACAGAAAATTCTTTAGGTAGAGAACCCAAAATGTAGATAAAAGTTCGTTTTATTTGAAATTTAAATATTTTGACATCAAAGCCAAACTTTCTACGACATATTGAGCTAATCTAGAAAAAAAACATTATTCTACAAGTTTTTGACTATTATTTTACCCAAAGGGAGAAAAATTATTTTTAGTTTAATTATTTATTATTATATATATTAAGCATGATGGGAGATTTTTTTTTGGTAAAGGTATCGAAGAGTTGGATCCATCCATTTACTTTCTAGGTACGCCAGGGAGGAAGGCGAACTCTAGTTTTTTACTCATTGTTTTTAAAAAATGCTAAATTATTCTAAAAATATATTTTTTAAATATTTTTTTTTGAGATTTTAAATAGTCAAAAATAATAATTAATGGAACAAGTGTGTTTTAAATTTTCATTTAATAAATAAATAATTTTTTTTAATTCACCGAAACTACAAAGAGCCTACTGAATTTTGAACAAATTTCAGGTTTTCGGTCAATTTATCTATTATTAAATTAAACTAATACGGATATCGACAGTTTTTTTAAGACCCGCACCCTTCGACATCTACCCGCTCAAAAAATCCCCTCTTCTTCTTTTCACGATGAAGGGGCCAACCTTTCGGGGATTCACCTCTTTGGCTTCTTTCATCAATTTCGTTAAAAAAATGATAGTATTTTTTACAGAAAAAAACAGCTCAAAAATTAAAAAATAATTATTTTGAGTAGTTATTTTTTAAGTCTGGAAAAGTGAGTTACTCTACGTATTTTCTCTGATATAAAATTGAATCGTATTTCGAGATTTTCCAATCATGAGAGTGAAAGCTGCACTCGCTGTACATTTGTCCCTCTTATCAGCATTTCTTTTTCAATCAGTTTGGATGTCTCGTTTAGCTATAATAATCCGTTCGTTGAACTCAAATTGTGTTATACTTTGCGCTACATGCCAATAACACCAACATCTCTCTCTCTCTAGCTTCATTATCTGATCGATTGGAGAAAGACTTGGCTAGCTGTTAATTGAATTAACATATTAGAGGAAAAAGTGAAAACTTTTTCAAACCCTCAGTATGATTTCTTGTAAATTATGCTATGATCGTAAGATATATCACCCAACTACTTTACATAAAGAGAAACAAAGAGGTTGTCCTCTGCTTGATGCAAATAAACATATATATAAAAAATGTATATCTGTATAAATATTAGAAAATAATACAAATACGAATGGAATTTTTTTAATTATAGGTCAGAGGGGTTGTTTTTTACCCCTCGGGAATCGAACCCGAGTGCCAGTAACAGCAATCCGGGCCATCTGTCTCACCTGCGGGATGCGAAGCTCTCTGACATACGATGTACACGCGTAAAATATAATGACATATAATTAAAAATATTCCATTCCATCGGATTTAATAGATGACACCATCTTATGATTTTAATCTATTACCATCGGCAAATTAATATCTTTCATGTATATATATTATTTATTTGTTTGAGACTATAGTTTCGAAGGCTTGACCTTCATCATCAGTCGTTTTTAATTATAAATATTATTTTTCATGGGGTCAGTACCGCATGAAAATTGAAAAATTTTTTAAATTAAAGAGCCAGTTAGAATTAAATTTAATTGGCTCTCGGCTAAGTAAAGATCAAACAAATTTCAATTTCCGATGCGATACTGACTCCATGAAAAATAATATTTATCATTAAAAAGACTCATGATGAAGGCCAAGCCTTCGAAACTATAGTCTCAAATAAATAAATAATATATATACAGATATATATTTTTTGATATATGTGTGTATGTTTATTTGTATCAAGCAGAGGACAACCTCTTTGTTTCTCTTTATGAATCAAACAACTCTGCTACTCTCGGAAAAATAAAAACTTTTCAACTACTTTATATTTAAATTTCATAAACTTTCGAGATATGGAAGTAAGGCATCGCTTGAATCGTAATGGAAAATGGGGAGAACAAATTTATTAAAATTAGGAAATTGAATTTATTATTTTAAAAACCCTCTGCGGAGTGCAGGGGTGGGTATCACCCTGGCCAGCAAGATGCCCGCCGAGGGTTGGTTTTCAATATTCAACTTAAATTTAACAATATTTACTTCTCGTTTATATAGTGAAATATTTATAGAAATATATTAATTAAAATATTTAATTATTTATTAATTTACTTGATTGATGTTTTAGAAGAATAGTAATTACTTTGGAATTTATTTTTATCATTAAATTAATAATAATAATAAAACAACTTGCGATAATAAATCTATAAACTAAAGTAATAGCTAAAGATGAATTACCCTTAACACTACATGAATTATGTAGTAAATCTATTTAATCGCTTAGATAGTTTGTTATTTATTTATTTCTTTTTAATAAAATTAGTTCATTTGAAGGTATGACAAAATTTAATTATATTAAATGAAGTACATTTGAATGAGGTATTTGGTCAAAAAACTACAAAATCAAAGGAATTCACATTGATTTGCGCAACGTTTCGCCAATTTTATTTAAAGGCTTTATCAGGTGTCTCAATTATTATTAATTACAATACATATAGTGCACATATTTCCAAATTAAATCAATTGTCCCTAATTCTTTTCACAGTACATTCGACTACATCTTTTGTCTATGGCTCTCTTTAAGTCCTGAATAATTATTTAATTTTTAAAAAACATTTATATGACAGGATTATTATTATTACTTATTTGATAATGAAATAGCGATGTCTAATATATCCAATATATTTTTTTTCTTTTAAAAAAACAATATTTATATTTATTTTTAGGATTATGCTTAAAAAGTTAAAACAGAACCATATTTTAGTGTCATTTATTGTTATTAAGATCCAGTATTCTTGGTATGTGAGTCCCACTTGCACTTGCCCATTTTAATTTCATAATCGCTCGCTATAATAATAATAAAAATAATAATAAATAATGGCCTTTATTATCCAATACAAAAATACAACAAATGTTTTACAATTACAAATAAAGTAAAAAAAACTTCGATCTCGAGGCCCACTTGAGGGTGACTTCTCATCCTTTTCATGCTATTCAAAAAAATTTGAAATGTTATTTCAATCTTTGCTTTTTTTGCAAATTTAATCGAATATGTCATCATTTTCATTATTTTTCAAATTTAATATTAGAATAAGATTGGAGTAATTTTTGGAGACGCACTGATAAGTGAATTAAGTGGATCGATGAGGCAGTCCAAAAAAGAAGAAGATAATTTACACTATCTTTTTATTCATAAAACCGACGTTTCGGAGGCTATTCCCTCCTTCTTCAGAGGTTTGATTCATTCATTGTCATACATTATAACCCTGCTAAGAATGAAATACAATATATTATTGTTACTGCTCACTGAAAAGAGGAGACAGAGTGGAATATCGCATTGGATTTCTCTCACTGACTTTTTCGAAAACCCCTTGAAGAAAGAGGAACAGCCTCCGAAACGTCGGTTTTATGAATAAAAAGACAGTGTACCATCTTCTTTCTCTTTTTTTGACCGCCTCCTATCGATATCCACTTAATTTAATATTAGATTTTTAAAAATAAGCTATTTGGGACCTTTTGGCCCCAAACTGATACTGCTTTGTGTAGTGAGGATGGAAGTCAGAAATTAATTCTTGTGACTTAAACTCCGCAGTTTCTGAGATAGAAATCAACCATATTGCAGAATGAATCAGCCTGTCCTATAAGAAAATCTTAAATTTTTCCTAATTCTAATGCTATAAGCAAGTTATGACTTGTCTATGGCGCTCTTAGTTATTTCCGATTTTATATATTGAGAGTTCTTAGAAATGGATTATTCCAAAGATTTTCGAATCATCTTTATTTATTCCTTTTTTTGTATTCTTACTATTTTTAATAGTTCCTCAGCGAGAACAATTTTTATTCGACAAAAACTCGTCAGGACTTGTCTTTGACATGCTTGAACTGGAAGATATATCTACTAGGCAGGGAGTTCAAACCTTCTAACCGCGCCCTTTTCAGAAAAATCATTCATTTTAATTTCCCCTTGAAACTATGCAACAATTTTATTTCATTTCGAGAACCAATATACTTTCCAAAACAAAAAAATGTTTTTGTAGAAATAACGGATAATAATAATTTGAAAGTTTAAAGATCCTCCGGAAATTTTGAAGTCGACCCTATTTATATATTTATGGAAATACTCTAAATGTATTGAGAGAGGCCTATGCCCTAAGGGGCCTAGTTCCATCATAATTTGTACAATTGTAAATATATTGTAAATATGTTGTAATTTATTGTGTATTGCTTAGTTATATATAATTTAAATCTAAAATTGAACTAAATAAAGGCTATAATAATAATAATAACTCTAAATGTTTGAAATTTTAGGGATGCGCCGCATCCACAGCATCCATGGACCGCAAGCTAGTGCTATCTATCTATCTATATCTAACTATCTATATATCTCTATACTATCATAATCGAATTGCGCGACGACGCCGACGTGATTTATTAATTTTTTAAAACCTACTAATAGTTCAGGAGAAATAATATTTATTTAAATTATTATTGTTGTATAATTCGCATCCATAATAAATTTGTGAGAATAGCAGGGAATTGGAGAAAATTTAAAAACAGAATTTCTTATTAATTGGACCAGATGTTTCGGCAAATTTATTTTATTTGTTTATTTTTTTATTTTGACTGAGCAAGTCAAAATAAATTGACGAAACGTCTGACCCATTTAATAAAAAACTCTGTGTTTTTAATTTTTGTCCAATTTCCTGCAATTTCGGATTAAATTATTATTTTAAAACCCACTAATAGCTCATGACAAATAAAATAAAATATATTAATGATAAATTGAAATCCCACTTCTGAGTTCAGGGGACGCCAGAAAGATGCCCGCCGAAGTCGGGCTTCGCAGCTGGTATAATGTATATAAAACTGAATTTTCTTTTCCATTGTCTTTGCTTATATAGATTTATCATAAATAAATAATTTTTAAAACAAGCTCAAAAGATAAGCTGAAGACAAATATTTGACTCATTATTATTTAAAAGATCAAAATCGAAATTGTTAAATAAAAATTAAAATTAATAATAAATTCCACTTAATATTTGAAATGGTTCATAAATTCATATTGGGGACCAACATCCATGTAGTTTATTTTTGAGGCCAGGGCAAATTTGGGTAAAGAAATTGAGTAATCGTTTTAGTCGAAACTTTTTAACTGATATAGAACCCAAATAACGAAATATCATCAGTCTCAAAATTTTAATTGCCCCAAATTATATATAACCTGACTAATCTAGCTGATTCTTATGTATTTCCATCTGCTGAATTCAAAAATCACCATGAAAATTACCGATTATATATTATCTGTCAAAACGACGAAAAATACTATTTTGACCTATTTCCGAGTCCCATTAGATATTAAAAGCAATATTTGAAATCAAAATATTTTGTTGACGTAATAGAAAACAGCTTCTCTTTGATTTTCAACTATTACTTTGTTTTTAGCTCAATTATAACTCGAGTTATAACTAAAAAACTAAGACTGCATATGTTGTCATCTATGATTATTATCCTTTATAATCACGTAGTTTTAGTTTATTAGTTATAACTCGAGTTATAATTGAGCTAAAAACAAGTGGTAATTTGAAAATCAAAGAAGAAGCTGTTTTCTATTACGTCAGCAAAATATTTTGATTTCAAATAATGCTGTTTAATATCTAATGGGACTCGAAAATGAGGCCGAAATGGCCTTTTTCGTCACTTTAACCGATAATCTCTCAAAACTCTGAGCTCTTGTAGAAAATCGGGAAATTGCATGATAATCAGCGTATAAAACTCTACTGGAATCCATTGTTAGGTTTACGGTTGCAAATTTTTGTTTAAATTTTTTTGAGCAGTGTTATATTTTACCCCCGGTCCACAGGGGATGAAGTGTTTTTTGGCTAGATAAAATAATAACCAACCAGATAATCCTTCTATAATTTAAATAATAATAATAATATAAACTCATGGGGAAAAGTCTAGCACTTTAGACATTACTTTTGAGCGTTTTACCATATATTTTATTAATTAAAATAGCTAGTTTAGACACCAAACTAATTAAAATAATTATAATCCATTATCAAGATCAACTAATTTAAAAGTTGACAACAATAACAGTATAATTTTCTCCTGATAAATTATATAGTTTTTTATTAAAAGGTTTGATTAAACATTTTCTAGTTTTTTTAGCAAGCGATTACGTTTTAAAAGTTACCTAAATTCCGAATTTTAACTTATTAGTTCTAGTAATTTTAGAGGAATTATGATATATTAAATAAATAAAACCGTGTATTTAGAAGATATTTTTACCCCTTTTAAAATTTGTATTTTTAAAAACACGGTCTTTAGCGAGCATCTATGTTCTAAATATAACCTTCGTTCCAAATTTCAAGTTCTTAGCCCGAGAGGTTCCAAATAAATCGTGATGAATCAATAATGAGTGGAATTTGGGTTTTACGTTTATAATACAATAAATATATTATATAAATTATATACCTAAGGCACATATATACATGTACATCTATAGGGAAATAACTTGTCAGAGGATTAAGCCATAAAAATCCGACACACATTTGGATATATTATATTATCGATAGACGACTCTAATCCACGAACCATATTAAAAAATTGCACTTTTTGGGCCCTGGGTGAAACCCCATATAATTTTTGGCAAAAACCGTCAGGTCGTAAAATTAAACAAAAACGAATATTATAATTTGTGATTTTGGTTGAGACCATGGGTTCCGTAGATTTTAAATGAGGACCCTTTTGAAGCTGCGCTTGGCCCAACACCATTTACAATAATTTACCCGCATGCTTAGCTATGGATAAAATAAATGAGGCGCTCAGGGCTAAAGTGAATCAAGTCCAAAATTGTAAACATTTTGTTTATTGCGGATTAATACTTGTTAATAGTGTATATTTTCAGAAATATAGTGAACCTGCTATTGCTATTTTTTAATAAATGGCAGTAGTTTTCTTTGGACCTGAAAATCACTCATAAAATTTCCATGCTAAGCTGGATCAAGTCCAAAATCCCGAAATAGCAGCAGATATCAATGAATCCGTACATTATGATTTAAAATTAAATTGTCTTCTTTGATTTTTGTTTTTCAATTTTCAAATTATAACCCATAATTAAGTTAGTCTTCATAATACAAGAATAAAAAATTATCCTCTAAATCACTTTAGGATTCATTAGAGTTAATAAACTTTAACCTTGTTTATCTAGAAACTATAAGTTATGGACTTGATCAACTTTAGCTCTGAGCGCCTCACATATCTTAGTTTAAAAGTAAATAGTATTATTATTTAAATTGATTAGATCCCTTAATTCGACTATTTGAATAATCCGGATGAATTTCGTTATTAAAGTTTAAAGAAAGCGGTGTTGGTTTATAGTGAAACATATTAAACACAGGAATTGTTTAACGGATTATAGTGGTGTTTCACAAAGTGTGTTTGTGAAACACCACTATAATCCGTTAAATAATTCCTGAATTTCGTTATTGCTTAGATGAACAGTATCTTTTTTGATTATTCTAGAATTGGACATATTTATGTCTGTATTTAGAACTTCTAATATAAAGCCCAGGCGGCTGACAAGTCTGGACAGGCAGAGCATAGGCTCTAATTAAGGAAGCATTGCAATGGAATAATATTATACTGTTAAATGAGTATGAAATAAGAGTTAGCAAATTTGAAATTTCTCTATAACAAAAAGGAAAGAAATATTAACAAAATCGTTTTTAGAGGATACTAGGACTATTTGAAGTAATTATTTTTATTAAGTACTTTTAGCATAATTATATCAAAGTATTTCTAATAAATGTCGTTGTATTTTTCTTTAAAAAACTTCTATGGTATTATAATTTTAGTTCAAAGTTTTCTAAATAGATAACTAGTAACTAATAACTAGGGGTGCCGGATTATTGAATGTCGTGGATTACTATTTTGTATAGAAAATTATAATAATAAAATAAAATAAATTGATATGGTAATTAAGATGTTCAGCAAAGGGTCACATCAGTTTATAAGACAAGATTTGTTGCTCATCACTATGTAAGTTTACTTATAAAAGCCTTTAGGTGTTAGAAAGTCTCATCTACTTTTAAGAAAATATTATTGTTGTTTTGCCTAGAATATTGGCGTACAGTGGCGCAGTGCGTGTCACATCACATCGCATCGGCAATACTCCTGCCTCAGCCTACTGGGATTATAGTTACAGGTGTGTTGTGTGCCTATAGGAAAAGTTTGAAAAGTTCTGATAATTTTTTAAGAAAATATTATTATTTTGGATTTTGAGTACATTGAGATTATTGATGAGCAATTATACTAAAAGTTAATAAAAATAGGACAATATTTTTTGTGAGAAAATCTTTAAGATTCTTTAAAGTTTTGATCTCTGTCTTCTATAAAAAGTTCTGTTGTTCTGAGTGAATGAGTTCCAGTTTCTAACATCGATTAGGTTAAAAAATTACTTAAAAAAAGATTGAAAGTGATAATTATCGTTAGTGAATTGAATTGATGAAGAGCTTGATAGAATCCATCAGCATCGAGAAGTCTTGAAATCAATCTGATTGAACCATGCCCCATTCATCCTGGATGAAAAACCTGAGTTTAATTTTGGTCCATCTCCTGTTATTCTGTGACTGATCCAATGAACAAAACTAGGTAATTAACAAATCGAACAAGTACGACCCCATCGGTTGCCTCACTCATTTTAGGGTTCGAAAAATGGAAGGGGGGACGACCATTTATGTATGACCGGTTCTTGACCTGAAACGGGAAAACTGACTTTTTTTATTGGGGCCCCACTCCGTATTTAATATAAGAATTGTGTTAAGACGAAAACAAAAACAAAAAAAATATACCGGTATCCGATAGCACCGGAGACTTTAACATAATCAAGTTCGAGTTCATACGGGGGCGGAAATAGTGAGCGGGGGGGTACAGTTGACCATAAATTATATTGACATATAATAAAAATGATGATGAAAGCCTGATGATTAGAGTGCAGCATATGCTGGATGGTTGTTTTATCTGAATTGAATGAAAATGATGATGATAAAAAATTGAATTGAATCATGTTGAAAATCGAATGTAAAATATTGGAAAATCAAAAGTGTTTTGTTATTATTATGTGGACCTTGTGTAACCTGGTTTTATCTGAATGTGTGACATTCTTGTGTAGTGTGTTCGGGGTCGAAACTGGCTGACCAGTGATGTGTATCGGGGGGATTGACCTGACGGGAGGTGTTAGTCTCTTTTTTTTCAAAATTTGGTAATTTGTTGTGTTTTGTAGAATAATGGGGTCTGACTCATTATTTTCATAGTTTATTTTTTCAAAAGTCTCTTTGAACGGATCAAAAAAGTAGAGAGAGTTTATTCATTGAGAAGAATTGAATTCTAGTTCTTTTTAGAATATTGTGAAATTAAGAATTTATATGGACATCTATCTGCATTCAGAAAAATCAGAAAGAACGGAATGGAAGTAGAACCCATTAATAAATGATAAACGATTAGAGTCCTTTTATTGAGCATTCGATTTGTTTCTTTCGAGTGAGTCTTTTGATTCCCTTTGAGCAGTCATTCCATTCGATGATTGTACCATTTCGATGATGGTGATGAAAAAATGATTGTACATTGTGAAATTGTTTGATAAATATTAGATAAATGTGCTCACTGAGTTGGGGTTGAGGAATTAACACCTGGATGCTGAAACGTTCTGGTCTAATTAATGTGCACCCGGTGGGAAGTGACGAGCCCGGTCCTCATTGAATATCCTGTTACGATGAACCAACTCTCATTGTTCCATAGGACTAGGCTCACCTGACCCTGCAGGCACCACCCCAGCTCCCAGCGAGTGAGAGCTGATATCCTGGACCATTCCTTTGAGTCATTTTCCGATTGGACCTGGAACGAGCACGGACTTCAACCTGCACATTATTTGAATATCACAAAAAGGGAAAACTTTTTTACAATTGATGTATAATACCCAAAGTAATCACGTAACGGGGACCTGAATCTGGCACGGAATTGATCATCAGGCCCTTTATTTATTAATTGATCACCAAGATCTCAACGTGGTGGCGCTCTCTGAAAACATATCTTCTGCATTTTGAACGGAAGCCTGGAAGTTGAACGTCCCTGAGAAATTCCAACTTTAGTTCCTTCTGCAATTGAAAACATCTTTAGAAGGAAAACCAACTTTGAAATTGATCTCGGATCCGACACTTGTCATTTGAACTCCCGACAATCTCATTGCAGAGAAAAAAAAAAAAATCGATGGTTTTAGGCAACGATTTTTTTCCATTGTTTCAGATACATTATTATTCACAGAGGAGTGAATTCATAATTATAGAAAACGAGTACCCTCCATTTATATGCAGCAGAAAAAGACTTTGCTTATTTATTACAATTTAATGGAATATAAAGTATTCTTCAAGAAAAATAAACAAATAATATATAAGGGACTTGACAGAAAAATCTCATTATATGAGAGACATAAGGCCCTTTTGCCATTCTTTGTTTTCTGGACAGAGAATTTAATAATTTTAAAACCCCGTCTCTAGTTAAATTTATTTAACATCTTCAGGGCTATACACTGCCCTTAAAGCCCTAAAGATTGATGAAATAAAAGACAGAAAATAAATAGTTAATTTTTGATCGAAAACCTGAGATTTCTCAAACATCTAAATAAGAAATAAAATATGTGTTTTTATTTTGTTGAAATCGAAATTCGTATTAAAATTTAAGTTAATTGAATAATTATTTTGGCATCCAAATTTTTGATGGCTAGAAAATAAACATGTTGTTTTTTTAGTATTATGGAGTTCGACGTATTCTTGTTAAGAAGAAATTAATTTAAATTTTTTTAATTTAATTCATTTTAAAATGACGATGTAAGGAAGCTCCAAATTAGACATTTTTAGGCAATTTTTGTATCTTGTCAGCGTTCAGAAATGATGACTCAATTTCAAATTACAAATAAATTCCACAAATTCATTCATTAAAAAAAAAAAATCGAATTTG